>WYDF02094638.1:0-10801 GCA_009867245.2 Adranes taylori | reverse complement strand
GTTTAGTGGGTAAAAATCCCACAGTTGTTGGATGCACCGGGTATCCTTCCTCTTTTGAAGATTCTCCACTTCCTACGAAAACAAAAAAAAAAGTATTTTGTACAGATTCATAACATCTAATACATAAGATAACCAGCTCGGTCGTTACGACAGCCTGTCGTTACGATTTGTAAAGTAAAAAATGGTTTAAAAAATCCATGCCTCGCATACAAGTCTTATACATAAAAGAGGTCCCAAAACTCAGACAAGATTTTGCACCATTTGTACGATACACTGTTGACAACGAGAAAAAAGACAACGTGACAGCTGACAGTTCCGGGTTATTAAAAATAGAGCGCTACACGAAAGAACACGCATTTTCATTGTTGAGCAATATTTTAAAAATTATGAAGGTTTGGCAGCTACAGTTCGCAATTTTCGTACAAAATTTGATCCGAAGAGTGATTTAAATTCATCTACCTGTGAAAGGATTAATTACCAAAATTTAAGGAAACTGGAGCAATAAGTGACCTTATGCACTTTGGCCGTCCTTCAATAAGTCGTTCAACCAAAAACATCGAAGCAGTTCGTGAGAGTGTTGGCAAGAGTCCGAGAACATCAATTCGGTAAAGTTAGTCAAGAATTCGACTCTTCAGCGTCAGCTCACGAAAGAGTTACATCTTTATGCTTACAAAATTCAATTGACTCAAGATCTGAAGTCTACTGATCACACACAGCGAAGAGAGTTCATTGAATGGATTATGGAACAACAAGTGGATGCTTATTTTTCGAACAAAATCATCTTTAGCTATGAGGATTATTTTTATGTCGTCGTTAATCGACAAAATTGTCGCATCTGCGATTCAGAAAATCCACAAGTAATTATTGAGAAACAAATTCGTCCACAACGTGTTGCGGATATTGGGCTGGAGGCATCATCGGGCCATACTTCTTCGAAAATGCGGCTGGTAAGATAGCCATAGTTAATGGTGCTCGCTATCGCGACATGATAGTCCAGTTTTAATGCCTCAATTGTAAGTTATGGATGTGGACGACATATGGTTTCAACAAGACTCTGCCACATGCCACACAGCTCGAGAATGAGTTATTTCCTGGTCCTGTAATTTCCCGTTTTGGTGATCAGACTTGGGTCGCCTAGATTATGTGACTTAACGCCGCTTGAACTTTTCCTTAGCAGTTTTTTGAAGTCTAGGCTTTATGCCAACAAGCCCACCACCACCCACGCCTTGAAGATGGAAATTAAGCGCTTTCGAACAGATATTAATTTTTTCGGGAAACATATAAACCTCGTTGGGTATTTAAACATTGCATCCAGTATTGCCAAATTGTAGTTTCTACTATACGAAATGTATTCGTAAATTGCATATCAGAAGCAACAAACACAGAATAAGTATAGAAGTTACATATGAACTAATAGATGAAGTAATAGCCGCCATATTGGGACACTGTTTTGTCATCTGTTGCCTCTAAATTAACCTAAATCTTATGTTATTTATTTATTATATTTGGTTATTTAAACAGTGCTAATTAACTAAGAGGTCCGCGCCGTAGGCAAATACGGGGAAAAAGTGAGTCAAGAGAGGCCATAGGCCGGGCTAAAAGTCGAGGGATTCATGGGTAGGCGATTTATATGTTAGACTAATGTTATTTAATTTACCCTAAACACTATTGTGCTAATGAATTTAATAGACGACTGAAAAGGTGACAGTCAAAACTAAAAGGTTCAACTTTTGTTTTATGCAAGACAAAACAAAACGTAGGATTTCCAGCATATGAAAGATGGGGTTGCGATCATGTCCACTCATTTTTCTTTTGTAAACTGAGTGAGGTGGGCTACTTCTCCTCCAATTTCTTCTATTGTTTGTATATTTTCAGCTACTAGTTTGAATTTCTCCATCTCGAAGGCATACTGAATCCAATTTATTCTTTTGATTTTAATTTAAAGTTTTTCAGCTCGGCTATTACTGGAAGGTGGTCTCAGGTTAAATCATAATGTACTTCGGTCGATATTTCTCTGTTTAGTATATGGAGCATGAAAATGTCTATTACGTCTCCTCTTACCTGGAATAGGCGGAATGGAAGTGGGTTCACTGGGCTCAACGATTTGAAGTTTTCCCTGTTTTTCCCATAGCTAAATAATTTTTTTCCCGCTGGATGGTTTATCCTGTTGTTCCATGATATATGTTTAGAATTAAGGTCTCCGCCTGCTATCGTTCTACCATATTTATTTATTTCATCCAGGTCCTCCTTTGTAGGTATTATTTTTGGTATCAGATAAGGAGCTGCCATCGTCAGCTTTTCTCCTTCTATACTGTTTTGTAATGCAACAGCCTCAATGTTCGGCTGATTCATCTGTACCTTATTATTTCTTATGATTATGGTGACTCCACCTCCTGGGCTTAGTAGTCTATCTTCTATGATTATTGACCATCCCGAGATGGCTATTCTATTGGCTGTTTTTAACCTAGTTTCTGAAACAAGCATAGCTGTTTATTCGTTCTTCCACATAAATGTTTTCAATTAATCCAAGCGGTTCTTCAGACCGTTAGTGTTCCATGTTCCAATTTTAATTCATGATTTAACTTCAATTCAGTGTTTTAATAGTAGTTTCTATTATCTCTGGCAAGATGTTTATTAATATTTGTTTAATTTTCGTATCCAGGTTATTTGTATCACTTCTTTCGACTCTACCTTGATTGTTTTGGGACTATAAAATTCAGGTTCTATTCTTGCTGCTTCTGTTGTTCTACAGATCTTTTGATTTGGTCTAGGTTTGTTGGGAAATTCCGGTCATTTGCTTTACGCCCAAAATTTCCTTTCCTTTCTCGGTTTTCTCTGTGTTAACTAGAATTCGCGAAAATTTCTTGCTTTTGTTGCCTACCCGCTTTACCGAGTGGAACGGTAGCCCTTTGCTTGTCAGATTTTCTTCAATTTCGGTTTCATCTATGCACTGGGGAACTCCTTTAAGTAATATTTTTAGTTGTTTTTCTTCTGGCATTTGGTGGAACTCTTCGTCCATCACTTCTAGTAATTTTCTCGTTTTTCAAAAATGCTCTGTAGTCTAATCAGCGATGGTCTACGTTCCATAGGTTTGCTACTTTTTGTCTCACGCATACTGCTTTTTGTTTCTATTCCACTGCTGACAATATTAATTCTGTATCTCAGTCTGCTTCGTACTCAGTCATTATCATTTCACCATTTTGGTATTTTCATCTAAATCCACTCTTGGTTTTCAAGCTCGTTGTTTGGGCTATCATCTTCCAAAGTCTCTGACTCTTATTCCGAGCCATTTACAAGAATATCAACATTGTTATTTGAGCTCACCCTCAGCTTTTTGTCTGAAGTTGTTTATTCTTCGCCTGAGCTTTCCTTCCTGCTACCTGTTTGCTTTCTTTTATTTCTTACGGGTTTGAAAGTTCTGCGTGAGTTCCATTTTAGTATTTCGTCTATATGCTTTCAGTTTTACTATAGCTTTTTTCAGTTCTGCTTCTAACGTGGGTATTTTGCCTAGCAGCATTATGTAATCTACTTGAGAAATGTTTTGTAATTCCATTTTTAGAGCTATATATTATAGCTCTAAAAATGGATAAACTTTCTTAGATAAACTACTGCACTTTTAGTCTTTTCTATTAGGTGGTTCACTAACAAGTCATATATTCTGGTTCCGTTCTCAAATCGTGAATCTCCCGGTATCTCCCGGTATTTTGAATTATGACAGAAAGATACGCTCTTTGTGTATCGTGTGTGTATGGGTGAGCGTAAAATCGAAAATAATAAAAGCTTTCTATTAAAAATCCCGAAAATCGTACAATTGAAAATAATAAAAGCTTACTCTGTAGCAATACTCTCCCAATACTCGTACATATTTGCATGCGGGCGGGCATTATTTCTGTCTATTTTTTTCCTATTTTTGACGATTTATATTAAAATAATATTATGCAACGATAATAATTTCAGTAACATAAAAGGTCTCGTGGTACATACCTTTCATCCAAATACTCATATCTGTTTTTTATATATCAAACAGAACGACGGTAATTTAATTTTTTTGCATCTAATGTGTTTTAATGATCGAAGTAAAAATATTATTATATTATATAAGTTTTCAGAACTACCGTAAAGTTGGATTACTTTACAACAAATTTCTTAGTATTTAGTGTTGTGAATTTTTTATGGAATATTTAGAATATACTGCTTTCATGTCGTCACTGTTGATGCGTCAACGGACTGCGATAGAGTAGGATTCAATTAATTATTAAGCGTTTCAGTATTGGAGTCCACAATTTTTATTTAGTGGAACAATGCTGTTCCAAAACTCCATTGATTATACATTGTATCCATTTTTAGGAAAAACAATATCTTGACATGTTGTTACGCTTTACTTATTAGAATTAATCCAAGCACCATCGTAATTTGTTTATAACTACTATACTGCTTTTTATATTTTGTAACATAATTTGCTCCTGCATGAGATTCAGGGTTGGGTTCGGAATTCGGTTGTTCTAATTGCTTAATTTTTATAATAAAGTACACAATATATATATATATATATATACTTATATATAAACGTCTAGCTTTGTCCGTCCGTCTATCTGTGTGTGTCTGGAACGCTTTTGATACTTATTATATCAAGCATTTATGTGCGAGTGAGATAGTTAGTACTATTGTAGTACGTACGAATGCTGCATTAAAAGAAACATGAATTACGCTTAGTTTACATTCAATACTAGCAGTGGTGTGCATTTAAATTTTTTTATTATGTTAGATTATATTATATAACTTCATTTTCTACTTTACTCTGTGTGAATTTTACGACGGGTTATCATCTAGCATATATATTATGATAAACACAGAAAGGCAATAACAAGTTTCAATAGTTTGGTTTATTGTTCTAGTATTTATAATTTCAAAATAGGCCACGAAGAGCGATTTTAAATGAATGACTATAATGTTGACTCTAAATATAATTCAAAATTTGTTAGGCTGAACCATTTTTCGTCTTCCATTCAAAATAATAAAGCAAATAAAGCGTGATGAACTAAATATGATTGTATATATTATATTGTATTAGATTTATTCATATATGAGTACGGTTCTGGAAGAACTTCTCCTCTGTACCAACGGCGTTAAAGTTGACAGGATGAAATAAATTATTCTTAGTTGAATAATACGTGGATGATCATCGAATGAAGCATTAGTGATGTAGAACCTTATCGATGCGCTGTTGGCGCAGAATTTTCGTCGATATGCGCGCAGGCGTAGAAATGCATTGAAATGTTATGATAAATGGCTTTTTGTTGATGAATAATGATGCTGAGGATATTGACTAATAATTCATGTTGATGGAATGAATTTGACCTCTTCCGAAGTACTGAAATTGACGTCGGTGATGTCCTCGTTCTAGGCAACACCTTCCTCTCGTGTGACACTCCATAACTTGCATCGATGTCAAGGATAATGGGAAAATAATATGGGAATAAGAGTAGAAGAAAATGATAATTAATTGGGAATCGAAAGATTCAGCAGAAGATTCAGCAGAATTTTATTTTTACTTATTATATTCGTAGATTAATATATTGTTTGAATATTTGACATTTTACTATAACGCTTTAAGATCAGATCAACACTAGTTGCGATCATTCTCGCTGATCAGAAGGAATTGACTAGGTCTTATTTCTGAATTATAGCTTTGAACTGGCGCGATTGGGTTCTCGCAGCCATCCAAAGACAACAATTCGAAAATTGCGTCTCTCCTGATTCTGGTCTGGAAAGCTCCTTTTATGCGAATTTTAGTGTTTTGCATAAGACGTCGGCTTTTGACTTCCGCTGCCGCAAAAAAGGCGGAGTTAGAAAAAAGCCTCTGCTACAACATTTTAAGGAAGATTATACTTCCGGCCAATCAAAAGTATCTTCCTGATACGTTAAGAAACTGTAATGATCAAAATTGCATTATTTTGTTGACGGTTATCTAGTGAAAACGCAAGTAGTGGTGATTTCTAAAAGTGGTGGGTCACACCAGCGGTGGAAATAATAGCTTGATGCGTCAAAATATTAATATCTCATAGAAAACGCCTCCCTTAAAAATACGTTAAAAATTATATCCAATCAGATTGTTACGCGCTTACCCAACATTAGGGTAAAAAGCTTACCCAACATTCAGAGAATTGGGCTAGAATGAAATTTCCTGTCCGAACTTGCATAAGCCGACAAAGGAATAATATACGTTAAAAACAGTCGCTTCATAAAAAATACAAGCCATCGTAAAAGAAATACGTAAATTGTAAATCTTAAAATATATGGCAAATAAGATAAAAGGACGCCGTTCGTCGTTTCGGCAAGTATAAAGCTTTTGCCGCGTTCGTATACCGCTGGCTTCCTAATGGCTCGTGACCTCATGTTTTTTTATTTGTATGTAGGTTGGAGGAGCTGTCGGCCTTGCATCTTAACTGTTTTCTTCCTGGCTTTTATTTCTTTACATTTAAGATTATATAGGATGGTTTTTATATATATTCTTTCTTCTTAGTTTAAATAATTTACTTATGATTATTTGAATGAGTAATATATATTAGATTACATTTAATTATTTCATTTTATATTTCTTTGATGAATTAGATTAGTCAATTTAGCTATATATTATTAGAGGATCTCTCATTTAATTTATGATTTAAGGTATTGCTTATTGCGATTATTAATTAATTGAATTAATGAGAATCCGATGTCAATGTTTCGGGGACACAATTATCCCTCCTTCAGAAGAACTAAATAAATAGCTTATTATATAAATTAGTTGAGAAGAACAAATAAATCGTACCTTTTTTAGTTTAACTACAGTATGTTAACAATATACTTCATTTCCATGTGGTAGTTTTGAAACATAATTTTATATTAGTGCTTATAAAATTTGTTATTTAATTTTATACATATTTAATAACCTGAGTTATTACTATGATATAATTTTTATGAAATTTATCTACTTCATTTTGCACTTGACCGCCATGTTGAGGACTTGTTAGTTTCAACTAATTCAGAATGGATAATAAATTTGACAGTCCCTCCGACGACGCTTGTCAACAACAAATTCAAATTTTTAATTTAAATTCTTAATTCAAAGGTTTTAGGTAGCGATATCAATGTTTTAATCAAGAAAGGTTACAATTATTTCTTTAAAAATATTTGAGGTCTAATTAATGAAAAGGTTTTACACGAAAATCTTTCTTAAATAAAACGTTTGAATGATTAACATCATTCAACGGTACATTTTTTTATGACATTTGGTAACCTGTTTAATAAGGTCTACTGCGCAGAAATAAATTCCTTATTAGAAATATGACATTGAAAAGGTGAATCCGTCAATGAATCAAGAGTGTTTGCCATGAGTGAAGAAATACAGTAACCCTCTCTAGAAAGAGCGAAACTCAATCAACCTCAGGAAATTTGGTAGCTCATATCCCACTTGCCTATTTATTAAGTCTTCCCCTTCGTTAAATTCATATATATATATATATATATATATATATATATATTTGTTCTAAATGTTTAGCAATATGATATTTATTGCAAACTTGAATTTATTTAAAGTTAATACCCGAAATAAAATCATAGTTGTTATCATGGTACAATAACATGAAGTGCAGTATTTTCGTTTAAATATTAAATATCGCTCTTGAGCATACAATATAGTTTGTTAGCTATTCCTAGTGCTACATGTGCTATTCAGTTGATATGCGTGTCAAACTTGAGCTTGGCATCAAATGTGACTCCTCGGTATGTCGCACTTTTTTTGTCTTGTCTTTTTGTCTCGTATTTAATGGTAAGTTTCCAGTTTTAGCAAATTTCCATCCTACTCCGGTGTCATCCACAAACTGTAATACAGCATCACTGGCTGTTGCATTTTGGGACTTCCGCTACGCAGATAAACAATATGGGCCTTGAGGTAATCCCTCTTCTTTTTCATGCAAATCTGATACACGTTCTTTGATTCCGACTTTAAACTGTCTGTTTTCCTGGAACTATGCTGTTGTTTTTACTAATACCATGGGAAAATTATTTACTAATACCATGTGTAGCAGCCCTTGTCTCCATACCCGATGGTAGACTTTCCCGATATCGATGTGCTCCATATACATGTTGTTTCTTGACTAGAGCAGTGTCGGGCAACCGGTGCCCCGGGAAGTTTTTTAGGGGCGCCACGAAAACTTTGTTAAAATATTCAAAATTGCTAGTGTTTTTGAATATTTGGTTTATTAAGAAGATAATGTTTGCTATCGGTATATTGGACATAGACTCGCAGAATATCATCAGCTACTTAATTCAAAAAGGATCAAACGAATAAATCAAATATTCATTTTATTTTCACATTTTATTAAAATAATTCGGGTAGTGGAATTATCTACAATACATGGACACGAGTTTTTTATTCAGTATGCAATCATTGAACTCTGCGTAGAGATCCAAGGTCGCAGAGCTTCCATCCAAGGTCGCCAAGCAAAACAACGTTCGTTTTTGTGGTGCACGAAAAACGGGAGGAGCAGGAAGTCCAGAGCTGCCCGCCGCGGGAGGAGAGAGCAGTGCAAACTGCTGTTGCCAACGCTGAGTGCGTCGTCGCGTGTGTTAGAGAGAGAACCAGAAGAGAAAAGAGGATGGAGAATACAGCGCTCATTCAACGTCTTTCTTTTGCCGTTTACGTGTTGTTTTTGCTTTTCTTTTGCGAGGTCACATCAAGTGCAGAATATCTTCATACTCTTTTATAGCATCTACTTCTCGTGTACTATGTTTTATTATAGGCTTTCGCTTTGCGTTTTCGATCGAGCAACGGAAATATTGACGTTGCATATCTCCAAGTTTTTTTATACACGTACATGAGAATTCTTTTAGAAACGATGAGAAAGATCATCAGCCAGGCAGGGAGTCCAGGCGACGCCCCTCCTTGGGCCACGCGGGGAGCCCTTGAAGCCAAACGCCCAAAATTAAGACGTTTTTTATTTTCATGTATTAGAGTGAGGCAGCGGAGTAAGTGAGATAGTAAGCAATAGCATCATATTTCGCACTAACCTTCCTTTTGCTATGGTTTTTGCCCTAAGCAGATGTCTTTCATTCTTTTTGTGCGATTGCATCGGGAACAAAATACGAGCAAAATATGCTCCTCATATTTTTTGTGCATGACCATCGAATATAGAAGACGAACAAAAAATGGGTACAAATAACAGAGAGGATTATATTTCGTGCTCTGTTTTGACTCGCGCTTTTTGCGCCTTATTTTTTTTTACATAGTTTTCTGGTGATTTCAATTCGAACAAACAACCTCTTAATAAGGACATTGAACTCATGTTCATTGCTCTCGTCTAGCAAGATTTACGACCTCCCTTTAAATGAGTTTATTGGCTTATCGTGACCTCGTCTGCACGAGAGTTCGATAACAGATTATTTAGAGAAACAAGTTAGATGAGTTTAATGAACTTAGGGAGCGTTACCTTCGTATGAGCAGATTTTTCTCTTATTTGTATGGAACATACATCGTCATGAATTCTTTCCACGTAAAAGCTTGCCGCCACTATCGCGTAGTTGGCTAGTCACTATCCTGGAAGGGAAAGCGCAGCACGTCGCTCGTTTGCACGTTAAAGCTGATTCGAGAGCAACCCATCGTAGAATCATAGAAACGTAATGTCGTGGCAGGGATGAAATTATGGCTTAACATTTGCAACGGACATATACTCATCGCTTATTCGACGGATATTCTCTCTTCTCTAAAATTGTAGCAGTAATTTCGATTAACACCTGCCCAAATTGCTGCTGTCACCGTCAGCATGAAAACCTACCGCCGTCAAGCTGGACGGCCAAAAATCTGTAATTTCATATAAAATGCCATATCTAGGTCCATTTTAACAAGATGTATTTTGACTCCTGACTCTGTCAGATCATGTGAGTAATATTCGCACAGTTCTGACATTCATAACACACTAATAGGCTACAAACTTATTCTCGTAGAGTGAGCAATAGTCGCACTCCTGAATATGTTTGAACGCTAAGTAAGTGCCAACAATAAAACCATTAATTTATAATTTTGAATTTAATTACATTAAAATAAACTCACTCTTTCAACACTAAAAGCTATTTTCTAGCTTAACTACACATTTCATTACTCTATCCTTGCATCTACGATATCAATGAGGAAGAGATGAGGTCGCTAGCAGAAGAAGAGGGACGCCCTACGTGAAGCTTTCCTGGCCCGCAGATGAAGCCGTCCAGCAGAGAAATACACTCCAATGCGACCAATCAAACAGCGTTGTCCCAGAACGCCGCGATATGTTGTCGACACCGAGCCGTCCGTGCCAGAATCACAACAGAGTCCTCCACCGATCCAGTCCGATGATCCGTCGACACCTCTAAGTTCACCATTGCCTGCGACAGCACCGGGATATGTCTCATTACCTCCTACGTCGGGAAAAGGATGGCTATACCAAGTTACGTCAGAAGAATATCGCCGTCGTCTTTTCCGGGGGCATTTTCGGCGATAGCGAATAACGTTACCATGTACTTAACTTTTCCACACACGCCGCAACATCACCAGCTTCAGTATCCACGTCACCGACTTAAAATTCATGTCTAATCTGAACAATTATTCGTCGACAATTATTTATAACATATCAATCCTTATAATATCTTAATTCGCTACTTTTTATATTTTTATTAACTGGAAAGAAGACGACCTAAATTAAATCTTCTTGAATTACACTGTACAACAAATTTTAAGTTTCAAAAAAATTCATGAAAGCCAATATCTTTTTTATACTAATTCGACTGT
>WYDF02094627.1:0-10802 GCA_009867245.2 Adranes taylori | reverse complement strand
CACCAACCAGATGGACAGATGATGTAACACGCATCTCGATAAACTGGATTCATGCTGCTCAGGACCGGAAAAATTGGAGATTATGGAGAAAGGCCTATGTTCAGCAGTGGACGAGATAGGCTGTTTGATGATGATTGATGACCTCGTTTGTTTAGTGAATATAATAAATATATGGGCGGCGTCGACTTGTTAGATAGGCAAATATAGAACAAAAATTCCTTTAAAAAAATTTACTCAATTCTTGGACATAGTGGTAATAAATAATTATACCAAATATCGCATCTTAATGAATAAATTTCACCCTTTGACATAAGACGCAAAATAGTTCTTGGTTATTAGTTTGGCGTGAAATCAAACCGTAAAAGACCGGGTCCACAAATATCAAAAATTGTTGGAGGAAGAGTAACTTAGAAGAGCAATGACTGAATAGATCATCTCATAAAACCAATAGACACCCAGTGAAGATGTGTAGCTTGTAGAAAAACAAAATAAACAAAAATATGTGCAAGATGTAATGTTTCGTTACATGACAAATGTTTTGAATATTTCCATAATCCATAAATATTTATTTTGTATTATTTTCTAGAAAAGTGAATAAAAAGAATATATTATTTAAATTTTGTTTTTTCTTAGTACCTATATTATAGTACATTCCGCCAATATCCCAGAAATCAGACGGGCTTTAATTTTTATATTTAAATAAAAACAATAACAATTATGGCGGTACCAGTTGGTTAGTATGAACATCATTATTCAGTTAATTCAATGTTTTTTATATTTTGAATTGCGGGGGGGTAACGGGTTAATGTAATGTAAATGTACTATTTTATTTTGTTCTTTTATAGTTTACTCATTGTTGTGTATTTGTTACTTTTTCTTTAATTATAAATAAATATTTTTTTATTGAAGTTTGGTATATTAAAGGAGGAGGGGGGGGGCTAAAAATTTCTTTCGATAAGGGCGCCATTTATCCAAGCCGCGGCACTGTATGCAAATAACCAATTATTCATACACACTCTATGTGCAAATATCTCATTATTCGTGCATAGTGTATGTACAAATAATCAATTATTCGTCCATAGTGTATGTACAAATAGCCAATTATACATACATACACTATGTACAAATACCCATATCTTATAATAATAAAACCTTTATTGGCATTCATAATAAGTACTACAGCCATTTACAATAACACGTTTCAAAGTTCACAATAAATCAAATTCGAAATGAAGGAAGAAAAACAAAAACATAAACTATAATAACAATGCTATCTTATAAAAAATTACCAAATCAAAGGTTGAAATTATTAAAATAAATTTTCAAGTTTATGCGTGAATATTGAAACATTTCAATATGTACAACCGATAAATGTTCCTTTCAAATCAAATTCATATTAGCTGTTCTAAAGCATTTGTTATTTAGACATTTATTACAGAAAGTAATTAAAAAATATTTAATATCTAACAAAAACCATTGTATTCTACATAACTAAGTCTAAGAACATAATTTAATCTAAATGTTAATGAAAGTAACAAACTTTCTTCTATGAGTTATACACATTATTGTCAAATGTTATGATATATATCATATATCATATGTTAGGAGTTGGACGTACAGTAGAGCCTCGATTATCCGAAATAAATGTCGACCGAGGGTAGCTCGGATGATCGAAAACTCAGATAACACGGACTCTGTCAAAAATCGAGAGGGGAAATTGGTGAAATGAATGAAAACGTGGTCAAAGATGTGAAAAAAGGCATCTACTGTATTATCAAATGAAAAAACTGAAGTACAAATAATAATAAAATAAGAATATAAAATGAAGTCCATAAGTGTTTTCTGTTTAACGGAACTCGCTCGCTTCTTTGCCGCCATTTCACGTAATTGGTGTAGCAGTAGAAGGTCTGTGTTGAAGTTGTCTCTGATTGTTGCTCTAGGTACTCGATGGCCTTTTCTATCGCTTTGCATCCTTCACTGTGACTGATTTTCTCATTCTCCATGTAAATGTCTTCATGGTCACTTTCATTTTCATTCACTGCCTCTACTATCATCTCATCAGTCACTTCCAATTATTCGTCTGTGTTGAGCCAATCGGCTACATCATTTTCAGTGATTTTTTCATCTGCCAATTTTTGAGCTAGCTGTTCAAGGCTGAGGTCATCGTCATGCTCTATGGCCAAAGTTTCTTGAACTTTTGGTTACAACATTTTTATGTTTACTAACATTTCATTACTTATTTCACTTTTATTTCAAAACACCAGTGTGGTTTTTCTCTGAGAAGCATCGGACCACCTCTATTGGTGGTTCGATGCTTCTCAGAGAAAACCTCAAATCGCCTTAAACTCCAAACAAAAATTCACAAAGTTCTTGATTATCCGTGACGTTTAATAACTTACTCCACAACTTCTGAAGAGTAGAACTTTTCACCTCGTTCCATGCCTCAGCTGACATGTAAACAACATCTTTTATTGTGATTTTTAAAGAGTCTGTACGACGTCGTTTCCTTCATCAATTGCGCTAATGAAGCTTTTCAAAAATTTACGTTCAGGTTTTCCAACACATCTTGGTCCATGGGCTGGAGAACAGGTTGGGGGTTGGGGAGTAAAAGCATCCTAATATCGCCAGGACCCATTTCTTCTGTAACAGGATGAGCACGTCAGTTGTCCATTACTAAAAGCTCTTTTCCAGGCAGGTAGTTTTCTTTTAAAAACTTTTCAACTTGTGGCACAAAGTCAGTGAAAACGCAGTCTTTAAAATTTTCTTTAAAATACAATCCCCGCTAGCATTAGAGCAAGCCATGAGTGTGACCCTATCTTTTGACATTTAAAACCAAGAGCGGCAGCTTATTTTTTAGAAGCAAGTGTATTTGTAGGAAGCATACGGTAGTTCAAGCACAGTTAAAAATCTGTTCAGAGCTTCAAATTCGTCCTTGAACTGTAATATGATGGCATGATTGGACGATAACTTCTCACCAGAAATATTTAGCTCCCTTATTCCAAATCTTGTTTTCCAGCGATGAAGCCACCTTCTGCTTGCTATAAATTCTTCTTCTCCGGCTTTAAACTTTCCGTGGAATTCTATAGCCTTTTTCTGTAGCACATGCCCATTCACTGGACTTCCTTTGCTCAGGAGCTGTGTAAACCACATAAACAAGGCAGTTGAAGTTTTTTCAAACTCTCCGCTTTTCATAGTTTTTCATATATCACTCTCGTTGTCTTTTTGCGAACACCATTTTTCGATGTCAGTTCGTTTTCTTGCCCAGTCTCCTACGGTCACTTTTTCCACACGTAAATCTGAAGCCACTGTTTCAATTGTCTCTCCTTTATCGAGTCTGTTGATAGTAATTTAGTCTCCAAAGACCCAACAGTCCTTTTGGGTTTAGCACTCATCACGTAACCAATACAAACAAATCAAAACAAACTGTAAACGAACTGTTCACTAGCACAATGAAAAGGTCACTGAGGTGAGTGACAGTATGCGAACGATCTATCAACGTTTCCATGATTCAAAAGTATCTAGACTTTTTCGGGACCAATTTGGAGCCATTCTTCTTTTAAAACATTCCATAAACCAAAAGTTGTAGTGGCTTTACGATTAAATAATTTTTGTTTTAAGTAACCAAAACCAAAAAAATCTAAAGGGTTTATGTCTGGAACGTTTGTAGGTATATTGTCTTTTTTAATATAATCAGAATCCCCGCTGAGTTTCAGGTTTTCTATATAAATGGACATAACTTTCCCAATATGACTAGCCTTATCATGTTGCAAAAACGATTTGAGCAGCTCGCAGGATATCATTTTGGTATTTCTTCTTCTAAATAGGATTTTCAAATTGAGCATTAACTTTGTCAGTTTGTGGCACTTTAATTAAATGCAAATTACAACCACCAGTGATACCCGCCACTACCATAAAATGCTTCGGCCAAATTTTATGGCATTTCATCAGCCAATTGCTTGCTACATTTCGACCAGGACGAACCTACAAGATCTTACGAATACAATTACAATGATCTACTCAGGTGGACAAAAAATGGCCGCTTTAAAATGTTAACAAATCTTGATCTTAAAAAACTTTTTCATTTTTGGCCCGATTTTGATGATTTTTTTGGACAAGTAGAAGTAAAATCAATCCAGATGTCGCACATCTTTCCGATTTTCGAATAAGGCTGGGTTTATACACATTATACAAGGAGAAACAAACTTATGTTTCGATCATCTACGTTTAATACAGCCTGTGGTGAAATACAGCTTTTGGATGTCTCTCAGAAATATCCTGTATACAAGCTGCGTTCATTCCCTACACATTGTTTTTGTTTCATTTTGATATCTTGATTCGCTTCAAAGTTAAGAATTATTGATTAAAACATTTGTTTATTATTATTAAACACCCCTATTCGCATTTATTAAAATTACAATCTGATCTTGAACCTGATCAATGAGTAATATTTTTCAAACCTAATTTGCTACAACTACGAAATTTATATCTAAGGATTCTCTCAATAGAGTTCCTTAACTATCTATCCTTTCAACTTAATTACACTAATACTACTGTGTACCCAGGCATTATTCTCTGCTTTTGCACTAGCTCAAAGGGTTTGATTCTCTTGAGTCTTCTGATCTGGTTCGTATTGTCAACGAGCTGGATAGCTTCGATGTTGACGTGATGAAGAAGTCGTTGTGCGTGACTCTTGTTGATGGTCTGTCTATCAGTGTCCAGTTCCATGTCCTTATGGGCGTCACTGTTTCTGCAATACCAGAGGGCATTCACAATACTCCTTAATACTCTATTTTGGAATCGCTGTATTATTTCTAAATTGCTGTTGCTGGCACAACCCCACAGCTGAATGCCATATGTCCATACGGGTCTGAGAATTTGTTTGTACAGCACTACTTTGTTGTATATTGACAGGGTGGAATTTCGTCCAAGCAGCCAATATATTTTCCTAAACTTGATGTCCAATTCTTCTTTTTTTCTTTTTCACATGAGCTCTACAGCACCGCTTAGCGTCCAATGTCATACCCAAATATTTTGCAGTATTAGCATGTGGTATTTGGATATTGTTTATGCTAACAGGGATATGTTGCTCTCTTTTGTTTGTAAAATTGACATGAGCAGATTTAGCTTCATTTAATTTGATTCTCCATTGCTTGGTCCAGTTGTTAACTGATGTTTGCAGGTTTAATGAAGCTTCTTTGTGATCTTTGCCTACAGACATTATGGCAGTATCGTCAGCAAAGGTGGCTATTGTGTCATGCTCTAATTCAGGAATATCACTGGTGTATAGTAGATAAAGGACTGGCCCTAATACACTGCCTTGTGATACTCCTGCCTTAATTTCTATAAGTTCCGAGTAGGCATCTTCCTGCTTAATTCTAAAAGCTCGATCTGAAATATAGAACTTCAATACTTGTGAGAACTCGTTAAGCAAGAGCTTGCTTAATTTATACTTAAGTCCCTCGTACCACACCTTATCAAAAGCCTGAGCCAAATCAACAAAGACAGTAAAACAAACTTTGCTTTCCTCCAACGACTTTTCAATTAAATCTGTGATCCTGTGTACCTGATCTATTGTTAGAGTGGCTCTCTCTGAAGCCAAACTGATGATCCGCAATTATGTATCTGTCCTCAATGATTGGTTTTAATCGTTTCAGGGGTATTTTTCGTACAGTTTTGAGATTACAGGGAGCAAGGAGATTGGCCTGTAGGACGAAACTTCATTTGGCGTTTCCGGGTTTAGGAATCAATATCAATTCAGCAACTTTCCATATCTTTGATACATATGCCAATCTAAACGATGCGTTAATAAGGTAGGTAAGTTTTACAATTGTTTTACTTTATAATTTCCCCCGTAATAAGGTCAAACAGTGGAGCCTTTTTCGGGTTAATGTTTCCTTTAATTTCTGTTGCTATTTCTTTTGGAGTAGTTGGTTTGATAGCACCTTCTTGCTGGATAAGATTTTCCCAGTCGAGACTGTCTTCACCCTCATTCCGCTGGAAAGTTTCTTCAAGATATTCAGCGTATCTGTTAGGTTTTTGTATATTACTTTTTGCCCATGTACCATCTAACTTTTTAATTGGTGAATTTTGCAGAATTGGCCTTTTCAGCCTCTTGGTACCATTCCAAAGTGAGTAGTCAGTTTCACTATCATTTGTTAGTTCACTTTTTTAGTCACTAATTGTAATTTTTTGTATATCTCTCTTGAGTTGCTGTGTTGCATTAATTAGTTCAGTTTTCTAATCTAGCTGCTAATCTAGTTTGATGCAAAATTCTTCGGAGCCTTTTTTCTTCAGAGATAAGGGCTCTGATTTCTTTGGAGTAGTTGTTACCTTTGGTTCTTGGAGTAATATCTGGACTATTATACCTTGCCGCCTGCTGTATAATATTAACGAATGATTCTGTTTGATTATCTAGTTGTTCTTCGTTTCTTAGAGGCACCGACAGATTGATATTCTCTTCAAGTGTTAATCTGAAGTTAATCTGTTTTCCAGTCTGTCAGTTTATTTGCCAATCTATGCGCTATGTCTTTTTGTATAATGCTGTAGCTCAGTGTGAGTAATATGGGCGAATGGTCAGAGTTCATGTCCCAAGCTTCCTCCACATGTATATAGTTTACTGGAATATTCCGAGTTCTGAAGAAATCTATTAGATCTGGGATTTTATTGGGGTCTGTAGGCCAATATATTGGCTTACCAGTTGATAGTGTTTCACACTTTAGTTCATTGACTGCTTGAAGCAGTTCTTTTCCTTTTGATTCGTTAACCTAGATCCCCATTGGAGGTTTTTGGCATTAAAATCGCCAATTATGATGAATCTATATTCGTGACTATTTAGAAAGTCTAAATATTGGTTTTTTTGGGAGCATGTCTAGGCGAACAGTAAACTGCGGTGACAATGATCTCATATATTTTGACATATGCAACAAGCAAGATATCCATGTAAAGTTCATACTGTTGTCACTTTATTAATTGTTTGACAACTGTTTTAGTGTCATAATGTCAGTTTGAGAACATTTTTTATTCATTCTCAAAATGGTTTTGAGTAATGAATACGCGGCCTTAGCTCTTTCAGGAGAGGGACGAAATTATCAAAATGTCGCGAGAAGATTAAATGCCAGTCGTTCTACTATGCGGAGAATCTAACAGCGATTTAAAGAATCTGGCAACAATAAACGAAGATTTGACAGTGGTCGAACACGTAAGATTTCCGATGTTGATAACAGGTTTATTGTTTTGACTGCCTTAAGAAATCGACACTTAATATCAGTGCAGACTTCCTGTGACCCGTACTTCGCGAAGTACGGGTCACAGAAAGTCTTGCATTGGGGTTAAAAGCTTACAGACCAGCTAGTCGTCCAAAGTTGCTTAGATGTCACTGGGTTGCAAGATTGGAATTTTCTAGTTCGACTGATGCCCAGTGACAAAACGTTATGTTTCCACGATTTTACGTGCATTCTCCGGATAGTAGGGATCGCGTTTTGAGGTGAACGGGTGAAAGATTTCCGGAGTGTACTTTTAGCTCCCGTTTTAGTCTGATGGTTTGATGACTAAAACGACTAAGCTGATGGTTTGGGCCGGAATATCAATGGATGGTCGTACTCAGCTGGTTTTTGTTGAAGATGGAGCATTGACAGCATGAAGATACATTAATAATATTTTAGCTGACCACGTTGCCCGATTTTCACACTTTATAGGCGATGACTTCATCCTCATGCAAGACAATGCGGGACCACATTCCGCCAGGTGTGTTACAGAATACCTAATTGAAATTGGAAGGGAGAAATTAAATTGACCAGCATGCTCCTCGGATGGAAATCCTATTGAGCATGTGTGGGACTAGCTAGGTAGACGTGTAATAAGTCGCCAAAGGCCACCTACTACCAAAAATGACCTTCGTGATGCGCTAATAGAGGAGTGGAACATGCCCCAGGAGTATATTCGAACGCCAATTCGTGTAATGCCTCGGAGAATGTAAGCCATGGTCCTAGCCAGAGGGAACAACACCCGATATTAAGAAATTGCTGTATTGTTTTCTTATTTAACCGTTAGCTGTTTACGTTATCGTTTAACTGTTAATTGTAGCGTAATTGTTGTCAAAATTAAAGAACAGCCAAAGAAAGAAAACGCAATGTTTTATTCCATTATTCATAACTTTGAAACGAATCAAGATATCAAAATCAATGTGTAAGAAATAAACCAAGCTTGCATACAGGATAGTTCTGAGTGACATCCAAAACCTGTATTTCACCAGAGGGTGTCATAAACCTAGATGATAGAAACATAATTTTGTTTTTCCTCGTATAATATGTACAAATCCAGCCTTATTTGGAAATCTGAAAGACGTCTAATAATCTGGGATGATATTACTTCTACTTGTTCAAAAAATCACCAAAATCGGGCCAAAAATGAAAAAGTTATTTAAGAGCGTTATTAACGAGTTATTTAAAATGGCCGTTTTCTGTGCACCTGAGTGTAGATAGAATTATGCTACATCAACTGTTATGATAAATTCGCTCTTGCTACCAGCCAAATAATTTTCGTACAGCTTTCTTGCATTTGTCATTCAATTTTTCTTATGTCGCTGTTAGCAAGTGTACCTTGGTCTTGTGCCTGATTTTGCATGTAAATCTTTACTAATTATGTTCTGTACAGTTTTTTTTAGAAGTTTGTAGTTGTTTTGTCATGGTTCTTTGACTTGGTGGAGCTGAAGTGATAAATTTTTTACCTTTTCAATATTTAATTTTGTACATATTCTTTTACGTCATTGGAGGTAGCCAACGTTTTGTTTTTTTTTTGTGGAAGTTTTGTGGATGTTTGACAATTAATCTTGAAGACATGGAAAGGACTTTCCAAGACACACTTGGAAAGGACTTTAACGCGACTATGAAGTATCTGGTTGTTATTTTTCGACATTTTTGTTCTAATAAATCAAACGAACATGAATTTTGAAACTGTCAAAACACAATGATTTTTTACTGTCCACTTTTCTCAATCTATGCCCCTTTTTTGATACCATTTTTTAATTGCTCTACTTTAATTCAGTTTTAATACCAGAACGTCTTTTAATACTTCTTTACCTTTAAGTCTTCTCTTTAATACTTCTTAAATTCCTCGTAACTGGCGTATTTTTACTATTGTACCGTTAGTCAATTGGAAAATTATTATGATGAATTTAGGAAGTTTCACAAAATAAAATGTTATTCATCGATTGTGTGTACTTGTAAAATAAATACATTCGTTATATTGATATCATCTACTTAGTACATTTATGATCTGTTTACTCACTTTGAATAAAATTTTTCAACTTAAGTGAACATTAGATCTTATTTCGCAGTTTAAATAAACTAAGGTGTGATGAGCGCTCGTTTCAGAGTTCCGCTCCTCATGAGGTACGTGTGTGTGTTTAATGCATTGTATTTGTGACTACATAACTGGCCTTCACAATAGTTTCTGTTTACTTAATGAACTTTTGTTCAGAATCTATGCCGTTTTATTGATACATTTTTTAATTGCTCTACTTTAATTCATTTTTAATACCAGAACGTCTTTTAATACTTCTTTATCTTTAAGTCTTCTCTTTAATACTTCTTAATTACTCTTTTTAATATCTCTACCTCTACTGTCTTTTTTTAAATACCTCCACTCGAGTTAGTAATTACCTCTACAACATATTCATTGATATGACTAGAAACATTCCACGTAACTGGCGTATTTTTACTATTGTACCGTTAGTCAATTGGAAAATTATTATGATGTATTTACCAAGTTTCACAAAATAAAATGTTATTCATCGATTGTGTGTACGATTGTGTGATTGTGTGTACTTGTAAAATAAATACATTCGTTATATTGATATCACCTAGTTAGCACATTTATGATTTGTTTGCTCACTTTGAATAAAATTTTTCAACTTAAGTGAACATTAGATGTTATTTCACAGTTTAAATAAACTAAGGTATGATGAGCGCCCGTTTCAGAGTTCCGCTCCTCATGAGGCACGTGTATGTGTGTGTTTAATAGATATCACATTGCCTTTACGTTACAAGTTAATGTATTGTACGAGGGATGCTATTAAAATTTCGGGATCTGGCAACACCCTACTTAAACGATTATAAACCTATAAAGCGTGATGAAGTTTGATCTGTTTAATATATCAAACAGATTGTAAATATATCAAACCGTTTCGTTACTACAAATTTTAAAAATTATTTAGAGTTCAATAAAAATGGATTGAAATAGAGAACATTTTCTAGCAATAATTTTATTTTATTTTCGTTTAAAAAAGTGAAAAGGACTGCATCGAAGAAGATATTTAAAAGAATTGCCTTTGGTGAAGAGGTACCTTCAAAGACAAGTGTGTTCGATGGTACCAAGAGTTTAAATTTGGCTGCAGTTATATTAGTGATGAATTTCGTGAAAGTCGACCAGTGACATCGAAAACTGCTGAAAACATTGATGCTGTACGAAATAGGATAATCTCAGATCGTCATCTTACATATAGAGAAATTGTGTCACCTTTAGGCTTGTGTATGAAACAAATTAATAAAATTTTACACAATCCCTTAGGTGTTAAAAACTATGTTCCCGTTGGATCCCCCATAATTTAAATTAAGCTCAGAAAGAGGCTCGTGTGAACTGGTGAAAAGAAATGCTTAAACGATGCGACTCAGGGAGATCAAATTTGATCTACGACATTACTAGGGGTGACGAAAGTTAGATCTTTGATTATGAACCAGAAACGAAACAGCAGTCAACTGTTTGGGTGTTTGAAGATGAAATCAAACCCACAAAAGTCACTCGCT
>WYDF02094605.1:0-10802 GCA_009867245.2 Adranes taylori | reverse complement strand
TTTTGGTCACCTGTCTACAACAATTTTATACATTAGATTTTACGGGGCCAATACAACGATATTCAAAAAAGTAATATTAGTCTAACCTATAAATCGCCTACCCATGAATCCTCCATGCTTTGCCGCGGCCTATGCCCGCACTTGACTCACATTTTTCCCGTATTTGCCTACGGCGCAGACAGCTCCGCTGTCCGGTTTGGCATGGCCTACGACCCTTCTTGACTCTCTTTTCGGCTAATTTCTAAAAGAGCAGTTTGGCATGCTTCGCACGCCAGACTGCCTTGGTCTTATGAATTTGTCCGCTTTGGCGCGGTCTGGTGTCGTTTTTGACTTAAGTTTTCCCCACTATAGTCACTTTTTGATAGTCACAATAGATGGCAAAGTTTACAAAACAAAAACCACCCTGTATATATGTTAAATTGTAATTTTACAAAAAAAAATTCAATTAAAATTGAACGATCTTTTGATAGCCTATATAATAAAGTTTATTCAAGTGTCCTATCTTTTATAGTTCCTTAAATATATCAAAAAGTTTGTAAAATTTTAAATGTGGAAACGTCGCGTTCTATACCACTTGCACGGATGGTACTACTTTCATTCGACGCATAATACAATATACTATATGCGAGCAAAATTTCAGTCTTCTAATTCTGAAACTGAATTTCTCAATAAAATAATCATTTTGGTCCCCTCCCAAAATTATGAATGTGCACCCGCCACTGATAACATTTATTCAATTGTAGAAGCAGTTTATATGCCTCATACAACGTAAAATAATTTTTCCTATAACTTTGCATATATGAGCTATTCTTTAGGTCTTACATGTATATAATATGACTGTTGAATGTCGGTTGCCATGGCCACAAGATGCGAAATTTTAAGTTATTAAGGGTCATATCTTTGAAACGATAAGAGTTAGATCCATCACGTTCGGTTCATTTTAAATAGAATTACAAGGTCTATCAAAATACATAACATATACAGGGTGTTACCCAAAAGTTTTTGAAAATAACTTTATTGCACAAAATCATTTCAGTATAGTCAAATGCTCATAGTAGTACAATTGAGATCCCTTAGACTTACATACGCTCCAAGTTTCATAGGAACCGAGATATTTAGGGCAGAAAAAAATAATCAAGGTCAAATTACTCCGATGCTATGACATGCGAGTTTTTTAAACAACGTTAAATCCTTAAATATTAAAGTATCTTTCGATACAAGAAATTTTTAAAAAATATTGGGAATCTTTTCGAGAAAATGGACCGTAAAATTTTCAAAAAAATAACACCCTGTATAAATGTTAAATTGTGATTTGAGAAAAAAATATTTCAAATAGAATCGAAGGGGCTTTAGGTAGCCTATAAAATAAAGTTTACTCGAATGTCCTATCTTTTACAGTTTCTCAGATATATTAAAAAATATTTTCAAACTTTGAACGTGACAACGTTGGGTTCTGTACATTACAAAGACATCGGACTTATTTTATCCGACGCACAGTACGAGGCACTATGTGTGTGCAAAATTTCAACCTCCTAGACTGAAAACTGAATTTTTTGTGAAAACAAAATAGCACATTGGATTAACAAAAAAAATGAAAAACTCATTTTTGCGGAACAATAGTGTGCACCAGCCAAATCGGTCCAATAGGTGAGGAGTAATTCTTGAACATACATCCATACGTACATACTGACATCGAAAAATCCACCCTCTTTTAATTTTTTGAGCAAGAAAACACTTTTTTAGAAAAAACTTTTTATACGAAAATTGTTTCTTATGGCCCACTCGTTGAATTGCGTATTAACGGATTGCAGTAATTTCAATACGAGAGACGTACTAAGGTGAAATAGAAAAAAATCTCAAAACATGAATCCTATATCTTTCATATACCATATATGTATGTAATACGTATAGGTATATAAAAGATATAGGATAAAAATTGATCTATAATATAAATGTATATAATTTGCAAATAAATTGCAAATAAAAATAAATTTAATTTGTTGCTTCTTACTGATTTTTGAATTTAATCCTTGTTCAATTTTTTCGAAACTCGTCACTTTCGTACTATGCGCCGCTTGTAGAGTATCCAATTGTCTAATTAGCGGTTTCGTGACTTCAAGAGCAGAATTCGTAAGCTCTTCATTCCGATTTTCTGATTCGGCCAAACGTCTTAATAATTCACTATTCTCTGCACGCAATTGTTGTTCTTTCTGTGAGAACTCATCATCCGAGGCGCGTAGTTTTTCACGCAAATTTTCTAATTGATTAATGATCTAAACAAAGAAATGCGTGTAAGACATATTTATTATTTAAAATTGTTATTTTAACTTTTGAACCATGGAACCATTTTCTTATAGACATCGGGATTCCGCAAGGAATTATCCTAGGACCACATTTATTCATGAAACAAGTCCGTTTTCATCTACTGACTGAACTTAAGTCCGTTACTAACTATTTCGCATACCAAATATTTATAAAATGCTATTACAATATTGCTCATTTTTTTACAGGATTTCTATGATTTATCAAATTGGGAGTCATGTTCCCTAATAAAATTCCCTAGACATGTTTTTCTTTTCTTTGTAATTTTTGTTTTTATATTCTTTTCTTGAAACTTACAATTTGTAGACTGTAAAATTTCTTATTTAAGTAATTTATGTAAATGTACTCATGAGTTAAATATTGTAATCTTTTTAAATTCTAAATGTTAATGTAAATTTAGTGATATTTTTACTATCTACATATTCGTGTTTTCAAATTGACATTTTTTACATTTATATGTGCAGTGTTAAATAGATTTCTATTCTAACTTTATTAAGTAATAAAAATTAATTTATTCTAAATTACTTGCAAATTTGTAAATTGATAAAATATAATTGTTAGGGTTTATAAGTAAATTATAGAAGATAGATATGTATATATATTAGAATATTGAAAATGTTTTTAAGCTATGTTTATATGCCAATAAAGATTGATCTAATCTAATCTGTAAAAGTTAAGCAAACAATTCAATTAAATATTTATGCAGTAACTTAAATCAAAAACTAAAATTTTTTTAAATCTAAAGTTCCTATAAAGAAAGTCCTGAAAAATTAAATTTCAATCAAATGACATCAAAAATTACATACTTCTTCATTTTGCGATTCCGTCATCTTTTTCTCATTCTCTAAACTTTGTAATTTCTGTTCTCTTGCGACCAGTTCGCTACTTGTGCGCGTTTTAGCGATTACTTCTTTTTTGGCCGCGTCCAATGATTTTTTTGCCGAATCGTACTTTTGAGTCAGATCATCAAGATTACCCTGAAATTGACTGCGTTCTGTTTCGAGTTTTTTATTGCGTGCGGTCAATTGATGTACGGCTTCGATTTGCGTACGTTCGACTTCGTCTTTTGCCGCTAGGGAACGGTTCAATCGATCAGTTTCCGACGATAAATCTTCTATCGTATCTCTATAATAATTACATTTTTAAGTTCTCGGGTATGTTTTTTAATTGATAAAGACAAGTCTTTATTTTTATTATTCTCGCGAAACTATCTAAAAACTTTTTGAATTAGAAAAATAGGTTTCCTTACAATTACATTTACATATATACATTGCTATTAAATCCGCCACGTTACTCAGTCTTTTTCTGAAAGAATTATAATAAACTTACGTCAAATTTTTAACAGTACTTTCCAATTCCTTTTCTTTTGCTCGTAATTTCTTAATAATATTGTAATGCTGTAATTCTTGTTTGGATAATTTTTCACCTTCATCTCTGAGCTCTTTAATAAGTTGATCCTTCTCCTCAAATAGACCGTCGACTTCCCCTTTACTAATTCTTAAAGCGTTTTCAGCCTTACATTGTTCCAATTCTTTTCTATAAGTATCTTTAAATGGAAAAAAAATATATAAGAAATATAAAAATAACTTCATTTTAAATTCTGTTTCCTTACAAATAATTTTATTTAATGCTTAGTTTATCTTTTCAACAGATTTAGATTTTGTTTCTAATACGTCTAAAATGTAACCAAATTTCACCATTTTTTTTTTTGATAATCTTCCAAATAATTAGTATTTTCGGAAAGAAAATGACTGTATGTTGCACAGACACTGACACTACCAGTAATGCATCTATCATCAACGAATATTTCAAGGGAAAATTACGTAATAATAACAAGAGAGTAATAACAAGGGAAAATTACTGAAGAAATGTTGTAATATTAATTCTATTAAA
Source organism: Adranes taylori (assembly GCA_009867245.2). Classification (NCBI taxonomy): domain Eukaryota; kingdom Metazoa; phylum Arthropoda; class Insecta; order Coleoptera; family Staphylinidae; genus Adranes; species Adranes taylori. The sequence goes on along the minus strand of WYDF02094605.1, from coordinate 6,587 downwards.
ATATATTATTTTTTTAATGTAGCTAATTTTAATTAGATTTTCACTCTTTCTTAATTGTACAAAGTCATTGCGTTTACAAATCATTATAATTTAAAAGATAAATACTATAAAAGTATTATTAAAATAGACTAAATGTGTAGAATTCCATTTGCTGACTTTACAAGATGACAGTGCTCAATACCAGAAACACATTTAATAAAATGTAACATATTAATTTCAAATACGCATACTATTATTTTTATTTTATCTGAATATCGATTATTAGCATTACTAAAAGATTTCATTGCCTTTTTTGTTATGATTAATTTTCTTTTACATGGTTTGAATTTACACATTCCAATTTTTTATTTAATTGTTTGAACTTTTAACAGCACTTGTTTTCTTTTTGTTTTATTTATTTGGTATATATTGTTAATTATTTGTAGAAATAAATGAGTTAATTTTTAGAGTTATTACTAAGTACCTCGCGTTTTATTTTGACCTAATCTTAATTTCCATGAGTTACTGCAATATATCTTAATAGATTGCGCAGTACTCTAAATCAATTAATTAAATTAAATTTCTATTAAATTAAATATTTGAATCATTAAGGGCATATTGGTAAATTAAACCAACCCTAATTTGTTTACTTCTTATTTAATTATTAAAATTGAATTTCCTAATTAATTTAAATTCAATTATTTGTTGTAATATTCTTTCCACCCCACAACTGCGGTAGAATTATAATTTATTCTCCCTAATGTACACCCATCTCTACTGTTGAAAAAGTAGAGGTAGCTTGTTGGAAATATACACTCAAAATTTCCATACTATTGTACACAATATACGCAACGGTTGTAACTTAGTGATTAGAAATCGAAATCATTGTCTCATGTTACCGTAACTTGAAATGAGCTAATTGTAGCAAAATAAAATTCTACCAATTTACCAACAGAATTCGTGAACGGGTCCGCCACTTCAACACAAATACATCAGTGATCTGTTTATTGCCGATTATAGTATCTTATAACTAGTCTAATAATTTAACATTCAATCAATAAAACATTCCATTCGCTCAATAGTTGATTAGGGTAATAGCTGAGTAGTAACCTCTGTTGTGCGATAAAGATGTGCTATGTAGGCCTTTGCTCTTGATACCAAACATATCAATATGAAATATGTAATCCAAGCATAGCTATCTCTGGATCATTTGATAGGTTACTTATCAAGACACAAAATTTTATAAAAACGTATATATCGCTGTGCGGCAACGACGTGCTTCATAATCATGTACGAGCGTCCTGACTTTATTTCTATGCTCTCTTCTCTAAACATCTAATCTCGGCACCTTCCAAATATTTTATTTATACTGTAAGGCGTAAAAATTCTCATTCAATTTATTACGGGGCAAGGGGATAAAAATACCTGGGGACCGGGCCCACCTAGGGGAGGGCGAGTGCCTCGGAAGCATACTGCGCTAAACGGACACAGCGAGGTGGCTCGTCGTTTTTTGCAGTTTTATATTTGCGCGCCGAGTAGATGAGTAAATGCCAAAGAGCAGAATTAATATCTATATAATGTTCGAAATATTTAAAAATAAACGAATACTTAAATACAACTGAAATAACATCTCGAATTAAAATGATAATTCACCAGTTGAGTTGTGAGCCAACGATCCGAATTTTTATGTTTACTTAATCCAATTCTTCACAATTGGCATTGTTGTTTATATTATGGTTAGAAACTTCCCACCACACGCACCGCGGGCTCTAAAAGTCAGTGTTAGTCCTAAGTGAAATTTTTGCAATGATTGCATTAATCAAACTGACGATGCATAAAAACTTAAATAGAAGCCGCTAGCAGACGTACGACACAATCTACAGAGCAACAGATATCGCGCGGTTCTGAATTTTTGACTAATTGTGTTGACTGTCATGGAAAGTGTGTGTATGACTTCGGGTTTGGTGCGATCACACAATAATATATGTATGTACATGAATTTCTTTTTCTCATTTCATCTTCGGTATTAAAATATTGCGTAATGTCAACTTTTGACTTTTGTGGCTTCTGTTGTGTGCAGTAATTACTCCATGTAACTGAAGTGTTTATTAGAATAATAATGAGTTATAAATATAAATTAGGTGCTCAAAAGAGAAAGGAGATCGAGGATACAGAAAAGGTGGCTAAAAAGGCCAAGTTTCATTAGGAAATTTTCTCAAGCCAATCAAGAAGTTATCTGATTCGGAAGTAAGATCGTCACAAGATATAAGCACGCAGAACATTATTGGTGAAGAAATTGCATCAGTGCGGCCGATGCCTGAGCCTGGTTTAGTCTGAGAAATGGAAGATCCGCATTTAGTTCATTTGTCTGATTATCAAGCAAGCTCTTCAAGTGCAGAGCCAGCCACATCGCAAACAAAACAAACCAGCTTATTGAATAATGCAATTGCCGAACGGTAATTAGAGAAATTCTTTGACATAGGAGACACTAATTTTGTTATATCTATCGATTTAAAATACCCGCATTTAAATTTGCCAAATAATTTTCCTTAGGACAAAGTAGAAGCTTTAGTTCCAGTTACCATCTTCCAGAAGAAACAGAAAAATTGTGAGTGTATATCTAGGGATTGGCTGGTGTGGAGTAGGGTAAACGAATCTTTTTTCTATTTACCGTGCAAATTATTTACTTCTTTACCCAAAGTTGCAAGATTGCTCTTTGCATTCGGCGATGGGTATTCGACTGCGAAGATGTGGAAAAAAATGCGTGACAGAGTACCTGAGCATGAAAACACTGCAGCACATAAAACTATACCCACTGGAAGATGGAACTAAAAAAATTAAAGCTGATGTAACATTAAGTGACTTATTACTGAATTCTTTCAAAAATGAACACAGTAAGTGGAAGGACATTTTAAAATGTCTTTTACTCTTTTGTCATAAAGAGGTCAAGATTTTCGACTCTAGTAGAATTTGTGATCCTTCAAATAGGAACTTTCTTGCTTGAACTTTTAGCAAATTATGACCCAATTCCTGAATCATACCTTCAAATCGTACGCCAAGCGCAGGAAGAGGAAATAAGATTGCAGATACATTACTTGTCCTGGGAAACCCAAAATGAACTAATCCAATTATGTTCATCAAAAATAGTTCAAACTATTTTGGAACATCAAAATATTTTTCAATAATAGTAAACGCCACGTAGAACAAACAGTCATTATGATTAGGTATCTTTTTCTGAAGGCTGCCAGGCATCATATGAAGTAAAAGAACGATTGTTATGCTTTGCAGACTGTTCTCAAAAAAACTGGCGAAGCTATTGCACAACTGATCATGACTAAACTAGAAGAGCATAGGATCAAAATCAACGACTGTAGAGGACAGGGCTATGATAACGGCAGTAACATGAAAGATGCCTATAAAGGGGTTCAAGCAATAATTCTAGCTAAGAAAAGTCTCGCTGTATATTCTGCTTGCCTTGTCATTCATTTGATCTCTGCGAGGGGCAGTCAGTTGAAAGGGTGGATCGTGTAAAACCCATTGCCAGACATTATCCGGGAGTTTTTCAGGCACTCAGTGATGTACTAAAACATAACCTAAGCCCATAGTATCGGAGAGGTGTACTTGATTTAACGAAATATCTCAAAACCTTAAACTTCTTGCTTCTTTGGGTAAAACTGTTTCAGGTAATAGATGTAGTCAATAAATTGATACAACAGCTAGGTGAAACGCTAGACGTGGCATCAAGCAACCTGAATGCGTTGATTAAAAAACTAAAGGTCATATGCAACGATAAATGGGAGGCCATTCTGACGGAAACTCTAGGGGTTGCTTAAAACATAGGATGACCCATACTTCTTGAGAAAGAAGGAAAAAGAGGTAGAAAACGTAAGAGAATGTCAGACGACGAAAAGGAAGAACTACAACTTTCTAGAAGGCAAATTTGGAATATTTAAAAGGAATATTTATTTGGTGATTTTGGACTCTTTAATTGGTGATCTAATACAGAAATTTGAGTTCATTTGATCATTAAACGAACTATTTTCGGTTGTTTGGACATTTCGTGAAGCTTCCGACAAAAATTGAAAAATTGGGCAATTCATTTGTTGTTATGTAATCCGCGTATATTGAAATGGAGTTGGTAGAGGAATTAAAAAATCTGAAAGTTATATACACTGCTAACTTCGGTAAAGAGAGTTTATCACCTTTGAATTTGCTAAATAGGATAAAGGAACTAAATCTAGAAGGAATTTTCCCTAAAGTCTCCGTAGCACTGCGAATTTCCCTAACCATTCCAGCAACTGTGGCAAGTGCCGAAAGATCATTTTCAACACTTGAAAGAATTAAAAATGTTTTATGATCTATTATATGCCAAGACCGTCTTTCGAGCTTAGGAGTGCTAGCAATTGAACAAGAGTTAGTTCTAAAATGTGATTAGTTCGATTCTGTGGTAGAAGATTTCGCGAAAATAAAACCTTCAAAGGTGAACCTTTAAAGGATAATTTAGTTTTAATGGATAAGTTAATTCTTCTTATTTGCATAGTAGCTCTGTGCTATACTTCTCTTTATTCTTCTAGAATGTGGCAGCATATCAATATTTTAATTTACACCTAAAATATGAACTTGCTTTGTTTTTTAATTGAGCTTAGAAAACTCAAACTTTTCTTTTAAATAAAATTTGTTTCACTAAACCCCTTTTCATTATTTCACGTGGACCTATTTCATATGAAGTTGTCTTTACCCGGAGCCCGATCCAGCTCTCAGCGGTCCTGGCAATAACTTTGCAAATAAAAATGGATTATGTTTATGAATAAATAATTAAATAGATAAATATAAATTTTATATAAACTGTTATAACAAATAGATTACCCTTATCTCTAATCGCCTGCTGAAATTTTCTTTCTAAAGCTGACATCCTTTGTGTATACTCTTCTGTTACTTGAGACAAATCACTTTCAACTTGTTTATTTAACAACAGATCTAGTTGTCGTTTTAAATCGTTATTGAGCTCCGATAATTCAGCATTTCTTCTACTCACTTCAATCAGTTTTACTTCTCTTGATTCTAAAAGTTCTGTAGTCTCCGAAAGGCGCTTGATTAAGTTATCAACGTCTACATCATCACCTATTTTAACATGATTATTTTCTACTTATTTCAGAAATCACACAACACTAAATAGGATAATAGGACAACATTTAACGGTTAAAAGATAACATTTTTATGTCAATAAAAATAAGTACTGATGAATAAAATAGAAAAATTGCATAGTAAAAACGTACCTAAGCTAGAAGTTTGAGATAATTCCCTATTATGTCCTTTAATTTTTCTTAATGTGATTTTCTCCAATAGAGAATCCACATTAGATGTACTTTTGAATTTGTTGGCTGCAAACTTTGCAGGACTATGTCTACTATGAGTACTACTCGAATCACCGTTCGGACTTGAAATTATTTCAATTTCAGAGGAAGTAGTTGTTTCCAAATCATCGCCTGTATAAAAATATATAGAATACGAAGATGGTACTTTAATAGCAAATAACTCAGAAATTATGCAATCAGAAATTACCTGAAGTATGCCCGGAAGTATGATCAGATCCGATCTTAACCATATCGGATCTACTTTCCGAACTTAAAGGCGATGAATCGCGTAGAGGCATCTCAACCGCAGAATTTTTATTATCACATTTGCCATCGTTTAAATTCCCATCAGATAAATGTTGAGTAATATTCGTATCATCATCGTCCCCAGCGACAATCGAATTTGTTTCACGTTTCTCCAACATCGCTTCGGCCAACATCGTTTTTAAATATACCGAATTAGCATTACTTCCCGTCGTTGAAGTACTTGTATCCATACTACTTGTATCCATAAATCCATCACTAGCGATTAGTGTCTTATCAGATTGATTTGTCTCGTCAATATCGACAGTTGTTTGTGGAATATCGATAATATTTGTAGGTAATTTATTGGAACATGCTAAAACATTGTAACACAATGCTGAATAAAATTTATATGATGAAAAATCAAAACGAGATGAATGAGAATCAATCCGTGTACAATGTAGCTGTGGGTCTAGTGACGTAAATATTTCTGCTTAAACTTGACAAGATTAATTGACAATTACCTATTAGTTGTTGATCCAGTAAACTTGCTTGCAATGATAATTGTAAACTTCTACCAGGTGCTCGAGTTATTGGTATATCCATAATGTTTTTATCCAGGCCATCTATTTCAATGGTCGATGTGGTTCTAGTTAGAATTTTCGACTTAAGTTGCATGAAACTTTCAAGAACAGTCGTTGGAGCAATACTTTCCGTTGCTGAATTATATGATACAGATTCATCTGCTACACTAGGGTCTTCAATATCGTTCGGAATCATTTCTATGCTATCGGGACTTATAATTACAGATTTTCTAAATAGTAGAGCAAAGAAATTATTTATTAAAACAATGTCCTACACTTTTCGTTTATTTTAAACAACTAAATATTTAGAAAAGTATCGCAATGTGTGATATGTGTATAATTTCCAAATTATCTACAAAATTGAAATAAAAAACATATTCATACATACATCTAATAGCATTTAACAATAAAAATACTCTCTCTCTCT
>WYDF02094594.1:0-10802 GCA_009867245.2 Adranes taylori | reverse complement strand
TATAATTGTAACTACAGTGAGAGCTTATATTGTACTCTGGTTGAGTTTAGTTTTTTCAATGTAGAACATACATATGTGTTACTAGTTTAGAAACATTTTGATAAAAACTACAATATTTCTAATGTTTTTAAAGACTTGAGGATACTTATTTGGATTATTAAAATACTAGTTAATAAATTCATATAGAATGTTTGCAGTTTAACATGTTCGTCGCTAATGATGCCTATCGGCATCGTGTTGGTTTTTAATCAAGCGCTGCATCATTGTTAAAAAGTTATTTATTTTTAAGAAAACAATCTAGTACAAATCTGTAATAATTTTTTTTTAAACAAATAATAAGTAAGTATAAATATAAATTTTGTTCATAATAAATTCGTTCTAGTACTATTACCACTACTTATACTGATTATATTAATATAAAAACTCTCAAAAATCTGTGTATATATTTATTTTAATGTATTTACAGGAACCTGTTGCCGAGTAGGCAACATAAAGGACCAGGAGGTTTAAGCCTTACCACCAAATTACCGCATTGTACTAGAGATTGCTTGTACCAAAACTTTTTGGATATAGTGGTTCAGTATGCTAAACTCATGCTTAGAATGTGGTTTAGCATCCTTATGTATTTCATTACTCTAAACTTGGAAAAGTAATTCACAGTAGATTAAGTTTGAAACCCTAACACTTGTAATATTTTGATGAGTAAGCAAGAGGCCAGTTAGTTAATCTCTGCATGAAAATGTTCAGTAGGTAAAGCAGAATATTGCAGGGAGCTTTTTATCATTTGCGTGGGAGGAGGTAAATAAAAAGTAAATTGAAATCAAATGTCAAGTCCGGTCAAATGTCATATGTTTTTCTATAATAATTTTATGGATTAATTTTTATTCGCATTTAGAATTTCTATTTACAATAGGAGAAATTTTCTGAATATTAGTTAACAATTCAGTAGTGCGCGTTTTGTGTTTATTCTGTGTTTCTGTGCTGTAGTATATAAAAATAATGGCAGCTCATAACCCTAACACGGAAGAGGATCAGGCGCTTTTAGAATGCGAAAGCTACGTTCAGAATCATAATATACAACAAATTTTGAAAGATTGTATTGTCCAATTATGTGTCAACCGGCCTCCAAACCCAATTAGGTTCCTACGAGCTTATTTTCAGAAGTTAGAGAGGGTGAGTGATTGCTTATGTTTACGTTTATAATTTATATCCAAATGTATTTATATAATTAAAACATGTTTTCAGTTTTACCATGACACTCTCATCTGAGATCTTATGACGTTCTTTCTTTAGTACAAACTAAACGAATCAAATTAGTTGGTGTTAGCTACGTGCAATCAATGCTGAGAACTGGACAACAATTGTACTACGATTGGTACAGTCAGTTGCTAAAATCGTAATGATAAATATGTTGTACAACTTTTTACTACTATTTCAAAAGCAGTCACTGCACAATGGGCAGTTGCAATAGAAACCAATTATAAAAAAGCACGCCTCTTATGTCAAAGTTGGTGAATATTTTGTTCTCCAAAGCATTCTAAATACTCCAATGAAATAATTAATGAGGACACGTGTTATGTGAGTTCTGCAGAATATTTATGCGTTATTTTTCGTTTTTCACAATCATTGAGTATTGCGACCGTATATAATTCTATATAATATCATTCACACCTTACCATTCAAACAACCAGTCAATGATATTCAAATGAATTTGGCAAAATTTCTAGTGTTTTCAAAAATCGTCATACACCTAGTTGCAAAATTATTACATACAAGTAGAAGGTTGTTAGTAATTTTTATGATGTCCCATATATTTTTTTTTTGGGTATAATTTACTGCTCCTGTTCCTCACCTCTGTATGTCAAGGATTTCTAGGACAATGTATAACTAAAATCATTATATCGAAGTCCTATACGAGAAAACACGGGAAATTTTTGAACTCACATCTCTTCTCCAAACAATCTGATAATCACACTGGTATCACCTCTGTATTTGTGTGGACTGATTACGTTGATTAATTTACATCTCACAAATGTCATAGCACTTTTTTAATTGAAATGAATGTGCAAGTGGTACCAAAGCCAACAATTATCTATTATACAAAAGTACTGCTTTCAGATTTCTTTTTGATCAATTAATACAAAAATCTTCATTTACAACGTTTTTGAATTTCATAAATTCTCATAAGAAGAAAGTGAAATATCAGGAGTCATCATTGTGTTTTTCAATCTAGATTACATAATGTAATCGCTATTGCCGTTAGAAAGTAATACAAATATCATTACTTGCACTTCCAATGATTTCGGAGGAGACTGAACTGATATCCCCGGTCTATAATCGACAGGGAGTGTGTTAGCTATGCTGTTCCAAAGCTGTTTAGTACCTATGGAAGCTAGACAGCTTAAGTTAAACTCGCGCTTCTTATAGACAAAAATAAAAAAATCCAATAAAGGACTGGCAAGTGCTTTTGTTTTACCCTTGGTCCGCGTTTGTTATATGCTAATGATCTCCCAATGTAGTACCAAAATAAACAGAGAGTCTGAAATGCTTCTATATTGCTATAATTTTAACAAATTTAAAAAAATATCTTTTTTTAAACAAATTTAAAAAAAGATTAAACAAAATGTTAAAATTATACTTTCTTTTTTTTCATGCAAGTGAAAGTAAACTTCAAGATAAAAAATTTTTAAATTAATTTTTTTTTAATTTAAAATTAATAAATTAATTCAAGACGTCAAATTAATTTATTTTATATATTCCTACCTCTTGCATAACTATTTCATTCTTAGTACCCTTATCCATACCTAGCATCCTCTTTACACATCCGACTTGCACCCTCTCCATTCTCTCATTTTCTTCTACCGCCCACACCACAACTCCGCACAACATTATATTATTCACACATGCATCCATAATCTTTACTGTCATTCTCACCGACTCTCCAAATTACCTCTCATACCATCCTCATACTCTCTATTACCCCCTTTGCCTTCTTTGTTACCATTTCCACGTGCTCCTTGCTTGAACCGTTTTGTGACAACACTCAAATTATAGTGAATATTATTTATAGTTTAATTTCCATTAATTGTTAGTGTAAATGGTTCTTTTTAATATTGTAAAAAAACTATTCAAATAAAGTTTGCTATAATAAAACTTTTATACATATGTACACATAATAACATCTACATATACCAGGATGGAAAAATATCAACAGGTAATAAGGTACCTTACGTAATTTGCTAGTATAACTTTTTCTTTGGACGTAATCGTAAAATTTTGTAAATGAAATGTGGAAAATGTGTACGCCAAATGAGTCACAGAGATATGTACACCTTATAATTCTGTAGGTTCTAGGTATGACGTCACACATTATAGGCTTATTCCCCCATATTCACGACACATATTATTCCCAAAAACAAAAAACTGGTAGCCATCTACTCTATACACGTCTATAGGCTGATATAAAGCTAAAAACATTTGATTCATGTACCGAGAGCTTAATTCCAAAAATCTCAAAAAGTCAATTTTGGTACTATTCTATTGTTCGTTATAAGCGGTTGGTGAAAATTATGTTTTATTTTGTTTTATGTTGAGTCGCTCCGGAGCCAGAAATTTTAATATAACCGGGGCCAGTATTTATATCTCGGTTCTAAAAGCTTTGAGTTTTCTCTATTTGGAATATATAGTTAAGAAGCAGACGAAGCCATGTGCGCCCATATAGCTAGAATGTCCGAAGAAAATGTCGAAATTGAAAATTGTCAAGAGTACCGAAAGTTTTATGAATCTCATGTACTGTGGATATTTAAAACTATATGTATGTCAAGGTTAATAATCCTTATTTCAGCAACTGCGCTACTCTTGTCAGTAGATGTATCGTCATTAGAACTACTTGTGAAATCGCTTTTCATGAATTTATTAATGTCTCTTATTTTTTGGCGAATTAACCGCTCTTAACCGTAAATTTCTTTTCTTGGATTAGTGAAAATACTTATTTAATTCGTATTTCGTGTGGACGAAATGAGTTCTTTTTGAAGTTAATTGACCAGAAGTGTTCGTTTCGTATTCAAAATAATTGCGTATAATATTATAAATTTTACGCATAGGGTTAATTTTGCCATAATTTTCTTCATGTTACCAGGTTTCTTAATACGTCAGTGTGCCATTACTGACTACAGGAATATATTCCTTATATTAAAATGTGATTGGAATCATCTTAATTGTTTCTTCGCTAGCTTCATAATATTGATGTTTCTAATTTGTACGAGTTGGGTCTCTTGTTGCGATAATGTTTTCAGGGGAAATGTCAATATTTTGAGGTTATTTCCGTGTGTGTTGTGTTTTTTAGTTTCATTGCCTAAAAATTGAATTAATATTTTGTATGAAATGGCTAACATTGCTGATATAGATCCGTTTTATATAAGAGCTATAACTGCATTACATTCTAAAGATCATTTGAAAGGTGGTAAACCTATTTTACAAACAATGCTTGAAGAATCAATTAAAGCTAAAACTGGAATAGAAAAAAATTATACACCTGTAATTCAGTCCTTATTGAAGTTAACTGGTGTAGAGGACCTTAAAGCTGTACCCATTATACCCGAAGAGCCAAAAACAAATTCGAGTTCAGAGAATGAGCTTGAACTAATGGATTTAATGTGTGTGGTATGTCATGGCATGGATGTTGGAGCTAAAAACAGGTTATTAGAATGTACCGACTGTCATAATCTTTATCATCAGGAATGTCATCAACCTGTTGTGACGCAGTCGGATGCTGAAGGAACATGGGTGTGCATAGATTGCAAGACAAAGCGTATTAAAAAGAGCCCGACCAGTTCTTCATCTAGTCATTCTTCAGCTAAAAATTCGCCTTCAAATACACCCAGACACAGTAGTAGTTCGTCATCACATTACAAAAGTACTACTTCGAAATCCAGTTCTTCAAAAAGTACTTCATCTTCTGCAAGTAAATCAAGTTCAAATAGTACAAAGTCGTCTAGTAATACCAATAGTAGTTCTAGGCATTCAGGGGTTGAGCCTAATGTTAATATTATTAATGCCGATAAACGAATTCAGATTATGAAAAAGAAGGCTGCTAAATTACACGAAAAGAAGAAATTGCCAAGATGAAAATAATATTTTGGATTATTTCTTGTTGCACTCATACGTGTTTTATTTTGAGTATTTTTGTAATTACTGTATCTAGTACTAGCTTTATATATACTTCGTTAAAGTAAGACCATAATTTATTTGATTTTGCAAGTGTATTTTTTTTATAACTAATATCAAGCTAGTATAGATGTGTGAAAAATGTTTAAAAGAATGAAAGGATATATGTATTATAATAAAGTCAAATTTAAAAATTTTCAATCTTTAATTTTTTATTTTGATTTTAAATATAATATAGCTTGGTACATTTAATTTTGCTAATGACGCAACTTCAGAATTATGTGTTATTCAGAGTCATTAAAAATACTGCGTTTCGGGTATTTAATATTTTTACAAGAATTTGTAAAAAGAAAATAAAACCATTATGTTAACTTTTTAATATTCAATTTGTAGAATAATATAATAAAGATGAATGAATAATTATTTGGAATATAAACAGTTACAGTTATTTGCTTGTGTTTCGAAATGCACAGATTTGTGCCATTTTCAAAGCTATAATGGTCACAAATATAATTATAGGCAAACAATTAAAATCTAATTACCTTATAAGTGCTTAAATATTATTATCCACTCAGACTTTGTTGTAAAATTAATCTTTTGAATACCCAATTTTGAGTGGATAATAATCATTGAAGCATATTATAATGGGGTGATTAGATTTCAATTTGTTGCTTATAATTGTAATTATTATTTGTTATGAATATGAAATGTTTTACAGCTTTAAGAAAGGCAAAAGTCTATGCCGAAACGTTAGCAAATAACTGTATAGTTTTAATTAGTCCTTATTCCAACTAATTAATCATCCATTTATTATTTTTAACATTCTGTTTATTAATAAACTTTTCAGCAGTATACATCTGTATCGTCGCAGTCCTAGAGTACATAGGGATCTATCCCTTGAATTTCTTCATAGTTTAAGGCAGCATTTAAGTTTTTCCCTTGTTGACTTTTTGTTGCTTGGTACCTTTTGTAAAATTTTTAAATAAACTTTATTAAACTCAAATTGCGCACTACAATATAAATAAGAATATGTTTTTTATGATAATTTATGTAGCAAATTTTGCTCTACATATCTTGATGCAACTGCGAAGAAGTCTTTGCAACCACATGAGGAGAGGAAGATGTTAATTTTATGTTTTCGACAACTTATCTTATTTCTGTAATTGCTTCCCAAGTACAATAAAGTAGAAAATGCAGTTTTATAAAAAAATAATCATGTTTTTTAAAGTACACCAAATTTACAAGAAAAATCGCAGCTAAGCATTTGATGTGATTTTTGACACTATACGTAATTACAAAATAAGAAAGAACTATTAAATTACATGGGGTACGGTTTAACAAAATATTTTATTTTTTATATTTTTTAAAAACTATGAATTTATTGTCAAGAGTTTAAAATTAATAGTTTATTAAAATTAAATAAAATGCACTCTTTATAACAATTCTATTGTTTACACAGGACCGTCGTCAGAACGACCCAGTTATAAACTAGAACGAACGAGTTTATAACTTCTTCGTTCTGACGATGATGCTGTAAACCGAAACATGTAAACAATAAAGTTGTTAAAAAGACTACATTTTATTTAATTTTACTCTCGATAATAAATTTATTTTTTAAGATTATAAGTAGTATTCCATTAGCACAATATATAACTAAAACAAGTTTTAGCTTGTCCAAATAAGATAAACAATCTTATACAATGGACTTGCGAAATTAAAGCACTAAGGTATTTCCGATCAATATATACCTTTGCGAGGTCACTGTTGAATTTTTCTAACAGTTTATGCAAAAAATTTAATTCATAGTTCCTAACGCTACATTGGTTAAAAAACATGCCAACTTAGGTTCAGGATAGCTATATGATTTTGTGGGAATCATGTGAAGTCAAGTGCTTACTCTTCATAGATAAATTTGAGAAGAAATTAATCCATCTTATTTAACTTACAGTTTGCTCTATATTAAATATTGAGTTGCTGATTTATTGACGTAGGCCATAGTGTCTTGGAGTAGGGGTTGTGTAAAATCAGATCCCGGTAAAACTTTATTCCAGTGTGAAAACTTTTGAAATACTTCATTTATTATACGAGGAATGTCTTTTTAATTTTGCATATAGCCGTAACAAAAATCAATACTTTAAATTTCAGTCCTTTATAGTTTTTCAAAGTACTTGCCACCATTGTCGATACACTTTTGCATTCGCTGAAACTTATTCCATTTTTCAATGGGTATTCTCGAAATGGTCAAGCATTGACTGCATGTTCAGATGATTGAATCAGGTGATGTGGTGATGAAAATAACTCGTTGTGACTTCGCCACGGCTATACGGAGGATGATCAAGCAATTTAGTTGTTCCAAAAACTCAAATGTTTGTCGAGCAGTGTGAGCACTCGCATTGTCATGGTGAAGGATGATCCGACGCTGTGGGTTGTTTTTTCGCAACGCAAACATGATTTCTGGCAAACACTCGGTTGTGTACCAATCAGCAGTTATCGTCCTTCGATTTTGTTTGATTTGTTGCCATATGTCCGGATTTTGATACAAAAGATGCGACCATCTTTTTAGGCACACTGAGGAAACGGATTACTTTGGTTGGGGTCTCCGCTTGAAACATTACAGTGACTTTTATTCTCGAGTTCATAATAATAAATCCAGGACTCGTCACCACTGACGATACTGTACACATTTTTGGAGCGGCCACTGTTGAAACGATTCAGAGTTCTTCAGCACCAATTGCCATGAGCCGCCATTCCATTTTTTCACGCCCAACTCATCATGTAAAATCATTTGAATTGAGGGCTTAGAAATTCCCAAGGAACTCCCGATCTCCTGGGTAAGTTACATGACGATCTTCATTAGGCATCTCGCGCACAGCGTTTTGCTGGGTGACCGTTGGTTTTGGTGGACCTGGCTTAGGATAATCGCTGAGATTAGATCTTCCACGTTGGAATTCATAGTACCAATGAGTTTTCGATAGTGCTTCATTACCAAAAACAGGAACACAATTAACTAGACATTGTTTTTGCGATAAACATCTTCCAAATTTGTAAAAAATTATCGCTCGAGACTCCTAGATTCAATTCTATGATTCTGAACGCCTTACTAACTTCAAAAATTCACTGTGTCTAAACCACTTGTATTTTGACGAAATTTTCAACACGTGCCAATATAATATTGAGGTTAATTTCGGAACTATATGTTTTGTTACTTGTAGCCTCTATGTGGCTATATGCAAAATTAAAATAACATCCCTCGTATGTATTGGATGTTGCAACAAAAAAGGGAATTGAGTATTTGCAGTGAATACTCCACGTTGCAAAAATACCATGTATTGAAATCAATATTTTTCTTGTTTGTCCAAAGTGAGCAGAAGTGCAGATTGATTTTGTTATAGATAACTAGATAAAAATAGAATCTAGAAATATTTACAAGTTTCTATTTACAAAGTAGGTCTCTTATATTAAATTCCGGAATTTTATATGTATGCATTGCGAACTTTCTCCTCGGTTTGGGTAGTTTGTTATATATAGCAATTCTTCTGTTTTATGAACGATCTGTATTATTCACCCAGTTTAGTCTCTGACGTCATTGTGTTACCACCACGACGACTGTTCGTTTGAAAGGTTTCCAAATTTTTTAAATTTGAGTTAAGACATTTTTACGTTGTACAGAAAAACAATTGTTTGTAAGCTGTTGAAAGAAAGCATCTAAGTTATACCATTATATACTGTTATTTTCACAAAAAAAATCAAAATACAATTCTCCTAAAAATACAAAAAAAGCGGGTAGTAATAAAGTAAAGGAAGACCACTTTAACAAAAAGAAGACACAGTTCTGAAGTTGATCTTTTTTTCCCTTTTCGTTTTTCTCTCCTTTTCTGTTTATTCTTTCTCCCTTTATACTTCCTTCTATTGATTTTTTACACTATTCTTCTCATTATCGCTGTTTTCTTTGCTTCCGGTTCATAATATATGCTTCAATTCTCCCCTTTCCCTTCTTTCATCCATTTCCCATATCAACTCCTAGAATAACTTTAACCAATGATCCCACGTTTCTTCTTCTTTTCCACATATTCTACATTTCCTATCACACTTTTTCAACCAATATGTTTCCTCTCTCCATACTTCCACATGTATACCTCTCTAGCATTCTTGCTTTCTGTCATAATTTTTCTAGATATTAAATATTTCAGAATTCCACTATCATACTTTAACCTTTTTGCTTGTAGTGAAATTATGCAATTTTTTTAATGGTTTACCTTTGTTTTGTTTGGAATGTTTAGTTTTATTTTGGTTTTTTTAAACCAGCCAGCACGTTCTTCACATTTTGTGTGGCTTCAACTGTTTGGTTTAAGCCGCATCTCTACAAAATATAGAGTGCGGCGCCAAAATCCGGACAAAATTCAATTTGAATTTCCTGCCCTTCTATTCCATATGGAGAGGACACGATTTGCGTCTAAATAGATTGACACGTGAAACATTCATATCCTCAAAACAGTCGCAATGTTGACACAGAGTGCGCAGTATAATCGAAGAGCGGCGTTTATCGAAAGTGTTCGCGCTTATCGATTATCGGAAAAGGTGGTGCTCAGCGGCAGAAATCGTTCGATTCTTGGGGTACCCAAGATCGACTGTTTATGATGTCGACGCGAAGTATAACGAGTCGGAAAAGTCCAAAGAAGGTTTTGCAACACCGGCAAGGAAAACTCGTTCGAAGTAGCGCGTTGTCAGGACGTCCGAAATCATTCAACGGGCTACTTTTGAGGTTCCAGGGCAGTCGATTCAAAAGTTGTCGTCAGTGTGAGTGAAAAGTATGCGTCGAATCGTCGAGAAGGACCTCCGATGCAAGTCTTATACAATTAAAGTGAGACATATGCTTTCCGAAGCTGCTAGGAAAAAGCGAGTTGAGCGCTGTAACCTGTTTTTGTATTCTTTACGAAACAATGCTGTTGGACGCCTCATGTTTTTTCTGACGAAATTTTTTTTTCTGTCGATTCCCTGGATGTAGGGAATGATCGCTGGCTCGCTTATGGTTCTGAAGATATCCCCATTGTTTTCAGAACGAAATTTCCGGCGAATGTTCACGTGTTAAGTGTTGTGTCCAGTGAGGGCGATGTCCTGCCACCGCGTTTTTCACACGGGGGAAAATGTCACAAAAGAAGTTTACTTGCATTCCGATAAATGTGGTGAAGCTGTGGATGGAAACTGTATCGGCTGGAAGCCCGTATGTTTTCCAGCAGGATGGTGCGCCCGCGCACACAAGTCATTTTGTGCAAAATTGGTTGTCGGACCCTCGTCGACACGTTTTGGTCCAAAGAATTTTGGCATCCCAAAACCCCAGATTTAAATTCTTTGGACTTCTATGTATGGAGCGTAGTTGAAAGGCTCACTAACAAGTCCAGACACCCAAAGGTCGCATCATTGAGAGCCGCTATTGAAGCGCCATTTGCCGATATGGACCGTGACTTATTCAAATAGGCCTGCGCACGCTTCAGAGCGAGAATGGAGGCGGTCATTCAAGCATAGTAGGATTATAAAGTAAATGTGTTCTTTATGACCTAACAAACAATTTAGTAAAAAAATTATAAACTCCATTTTTGCAATAAAAATTATGTTTCAAAAAAATGTTGTCCGGATTT
>WYDF02094583.1:0-10802 GCA_009867245.2 Adranes taylori | reverse complement strand
GGGGGGGGGGGGGGGGGGGGAAGGGGGGAGATAAGTGAGGGGTGGAGTGAGAGGAGATGATGTGAATGAAAGGGAAATGTAAAAAATAAGAAGGAAAGGGGAGATAGGGACCAGAGAACAATGAAAAAGGGGGACAGAATAAGAGATAAGAGGTGACAGGTAAGATGAATGCGAGGAAAGAAAGGAAGCAAGAATCGACGGATGTGTAGCGGTGAGTGTAAGGGTAATTTAAGGTATGTACTGGGAAAGGGAACAAGGGGAACGGAAAGAGAAAGAGAAGAAGGAAGGTGGAGGAGGAGTGTAGAACGACAGAGGGTCGGAGTCTTCCCTTCTTCCTAGAAAAACAAGAATTAAGATTGTGTATTTTGATATTATTTTTATTTTGGATTTTGTATTGGTATGATAATATATTTTGATGCCAATAAAGGTTTTATTTATTATTATTATTATCATGCTCCAATCCACATTATTAAAGGCTATATTTAAAACCCAAAGTCTGCCTTTCTCTAGTCATAACAAATTTCATCCACATTAAGGTTACCATATATCGTTGTTATGTGTAGGAAAAACAATGCAGTATAAGTCAGGATGTGTAGAATTGGAAATAAACTGTCAGTAGCATTTTTACACTCAACAGATAAAATATCAGTTAATATTAAATAAAGAAATACTCTTCTACTATTGGGAATTTCAATGTCAGGTAGATTATAATCTCCAGATAGAAATAGGTTCCACTCCACAAATGTGTTGCTTATTTCTTCAATTGCAATACCGACATGCTTATAAATATTCAGACTTGAATTAGGCGGTATGTAAGTGCTTCTTATCATTAGACTGCTGCTCAGCGTTGATATTAATAAATTTTGACATTCACAATACTGCAATTAATTTTCGCAGAATTATTAACAGCCATCAGTAGAGTACCTCCCTCCTTTTTGTCACTTGTAAGTGGACTTCTATCTAATCGAAATATATTGAACGAATTAAAATTTAATTCACCATCCGATATCTCATCATTGAACCAACTCTCTATGATGATTAAAAATCGTAAACACAACAATTACCATTATTTTCAGATTCCTGTAATTTTGTTTTCATACCTCCGACATTGTAATAGTAAATTGATAATGGGGGAATATTCAGTTTTTTAAGCTATTAGGGTGATTAACATTTTTCTTTTTTTTTAACATTTTTTGTAAATTGATAATGGGGGAATATTCAGTTTTTTGAGCTATTAGGGTGATTAACATTTTTCTTTTTTTTTTACTGAGGGCACTCAGTATATGTAGTGGATTGAGTATTCATTACAATCATCAACATTTTTGGGATTTAACAATTGCACTTCTTCTCTGTGTAAATCACGTTGAACTTTGGTTTGATTCGCACCAATTCTAATATTGCCTTGAAGTTTCCTTTTATTAGAAAGAACCTTTATAACGTCCTGGCGATCCTTTAATATATCTTTTAACGGGCGTTGAGAATTACTTTCCTTCCTCCCAATTTTGCTAACATGTTTGACTTAAACGTTACTCAGTTACATTCTAACTAGGAGATCCTCCATGAGCGCTCTATCGTGATTTATTCTTTTTGAAAACTCCTCAGAAAATGTTTCTTTTATATTAAAAATTATAATATTAGACGACCTTTCGGCCCTTGAAATATACTTCTAAGCGATTGGTCGAGTATTTTTCGGCAGCTGTGCTTTTTTTTACTTCGTTGAGTTTTTTTTTACTTCGTTGAGCTTTTTTTTACTTCGTTGAGTTCATCCTTTAGTTTGGTGTTTCCGTTTATTAGGTCTTGAAGTAGAACCCATAACGAACTATAATTTTCTTCCATTTTGTTCAGTTTGTCAACTACATCATCGATTGTATGTTTAGCTGGTGAAAATCTGGGATAGAGGTTTGGGGAACGAATGTGCAACATCTGGTCCTCTTAGGTAACGTTCAAGCTTGAATCATTTCCATCGTCCTCCACTGTACAACTTTTACAGTAATACTTTTTATTCGTAGCTAATAGTTTAACTTTCGCGTATATACTGAAAATTATTACGTATATACTGAATCCAAGTAACAATGATAAAAGTTTTGACGGAATAGATGTTGTTCTTGATGAACCCCTTCTATAAATTTACCACAGACTTAAAAATGACATCAAGTTTAATGTTTCATACAAGAAATGTTTACTGTTTTAATGGTATCAAAAAGTACACATACTAAAGGTACGAAAGCGAAGCATATATGAATTTTAGGTAACAGTAACTGGATGCATGTGAAATACAATTTAGTAGAAAAATTCAAGGTTGTAACATACTGACCAGAAGGAACTGAAGTTATTAATTTGAGAAGGTTGTAATAGTCGAAATTCTCACAAGTAACTTTACAGAAAATTTATTTTTTACTTGTTTTAATTGAATTTGTTTTGTTAGTAATGTTTTGCTAGTTTTATTTGATTTTTTATGCTATTATTCTCAGTAACTTTTAAAATTTGGTTTGCAGGTAGTGGTGAACAAGATTACAATGCTTATTCCGAATACGATTACGATAATTACGATGACGATGAATATTCTGATTATAATGAAGACAATGAAGATGATGAGGAAGAAACAAAACCATCACAAAATCGTGGCAAAGATTCTACTCGAGGTGGTTTATTACCGGTTACACAATTAATTACGCATAGAATTGTGCCTACGACTACAGCTACTATAAGTACCACTAGAATTAGTACTCCAACGATAACTACTACACTTAGTTCGACAACTGTAACTTCAACACCAGCAACAACAACTGAAAAGACAACGCCATCTACCGCAATCACAACTGGCACTAAACCTACTATTTCAACAACCCTATCATCAACACATCATCATAGGCATCACCATGGACAGGTGAGTTATGGTTTTTATATTCTAAAACTTTATGTCATGCTTTATAAAATATATTCATAAAATTAGTATGAGTTGGGAAGAAATCAGTTGAGACATAGTTGGGAGGTTATGGAGAGACGAATTTTCTCTGGGAACCAAAAACTATACGTTCCTTGAAAATTAACTTCTTTTCTATCTTTCTATACTATGAGTCTATTATATTTGTTCTCTTCCGACAGCGAAGTCCGCATCTGTGTTTAGAGAAAATTTCGTTGTAATGTAATATATTTAATTGTTTACGTATGGTATATATTCTGGAATAGTGAAAATACATCTGATTTTAATCAAATCTTTACAATAATATATTTTTTGATAGATTATTCCATTGGATACAACAAATGAAAATAACCTATTCGTTGAACAACAAAATCAAACATTGTCAAATCGAAGTCAATATTTACCATTATCAACAACACGACTACAAGCGACAACACTGTCTACGCCTGCTCAAACTACATCCACATTAAGTAGTTTGCATATGGTTACACGCCTGTCACCATTTGGTTTTTCTACTGTTAAGAAACCTCATCACCATTATCATGAACATACGGGACCAGAAATTATAACTCGACCACCTCATAGACCTGTAACAACAACAACGGAATCTTTATTACTATTGACTGATATTATTGACGTTGGTAATCCGGATGAAACTTTGAATGTGTTAGATTATGGTGAAGACGATGGTAAGTATTCAATTTCTTAAAGAACCCATTCAGTTTATATTAAGATCTGTTTATGTAGTGAGATACGAGCGATGTTGACATCGCAGTTTTGTGAATGCATTCAACAAGAGCAATTTTGCTTTTGTTATGTAGTTTTATTTATTTCTAAATTTTTATAATTTAGAAATAATGATTTATGTAATTATACCAATTCTGATTCATTGTTAAAGTAGTACAGATGTATGCAGTCATTCCTATTGTGAACGAACTGTGTTTTCTATGTGGGTGTGTTTGGTTGCATACGATTTATAATTCAATTCAATTTACTGATTATTTAACGTCGGTCTATTTTCGCCTACTAGTCCTATCGCCGACTGGTACATTGATACAATGCTATAATCGATATTCAGTAATACATATTAGATGCGGAGAAATATGAAATAAAGGAAACATTATACATAATGTGAATCCAATGAAGCAACGCATGTGTAAACGATTTATTAGGACAATTACGTAAATTAATCTATAAATGCACAATACAGAAGTTTACGACTCATAGTTATCGATAAATAAAATTAAACCTTCACTATAACTTGCTTATAATCATAACTAGACAGCTCGCTGGAGATATTATAAGGGAATACTGCTAAATTTAATATGATTCGCAACGCTAATACAAATTTCTCTTGAGATGTTCGCTATAACATTGATGATACTAAAAGGAGCCTGAACTCCCAAAGAATGTAAACTAGACATAAATAAAGAAATATTATAAGCATTAAGAGTGCACAAAAAAAACATGGTTGAGATCACCAATCTCCCACCATTCACATAGATCACTATCCTAGACATGTATTCTAAACAGATAACCGGAATGACCAGATCTTATTCTTAATACTAGCAACCTAATACCTACACTGCATATTGAAATTGGTAAACCATGGCTTTTTTTCGAATATTAGATTGAAAGAATATAATTTTCCTCCCTTTACATTCCTGGAATCCGGCCACAAGTGTTCAACATATGCGATCTGAAATATGGGAAAATAAGACGAATAATGTAATTTAATTTCGGTTGCCGAGAGAAAGTGCCCTGATTTCGCTGTATCATTGCCTGAAATCCTAAATTGATCTGGAACCCAATCCTAGACTGCCCTGGAATCGAATTATAGTTCCCTTTTGACTAGCTAATATTACATTATTTAGAATATAAATTTTAACAATTGAAGATCTCCCGGCAATTATATCACAATCTCAACCTTCAGAATCTCTTATCACATACAAATGTCAAACAAATGACGTTTGCCGGAAAAGAAATTTCTAAACTAGGACAAAATATATCAAACAAAGAAGACTTCGATTTAGAGGTAACTGATCCATCCTTGTAAAATTTTACTAAATCTTTAAAATCACACAATGACTGATTCAAAATATGGGTGGAATCATTAAAGTGAAAGATAGGAATCTTCAAAAATCACGTATTAAAAGGCCTGCAAAAGCACGGTAAAATAGAAGATGATTGAATGGAAGGAGATAATGGAAGGAGATGAATTACTGATAAATCTGAATACAAATATAATAGAAGATAATGGTTTAATGCGCCTTACCACCGAATTCGAGATGGATGCATGTAGGAGGCTAATTGAATGAAAAACTTGAGAGGACAATGCGTATTGTTTCAAAAGATATCTAGTCCCAATCTAATGGGACTCCTTCTGACCTCTACTGGAGGTTCAGCTGCTTCCACCAACATCGCATTAATTGGAGCAGACCTCATAAGACTCAGACGGATTCATTAGACTGCTGATTGAATAGGCCGATTTTTTTGAAAGCTAATTACTGAGGAATGCAAATGTGAAAAACAACCATAATCAATAACCCGTCTAATAATCAAATGTTAATTTCATGCGATTAATACAAGAGGATGATATCTAATTAATATGATAATCAGATGTTAATTTCCTATCAAAATTCGCATGTTAATTTCCTATCTAACACAATTTGGTTGAGCAATACCTATATTATTCAAAGCAATATTAATGGTCGGAGAATGATGCTGCCTGAAAAACCATAAGAGAGCTTTTATCAGGAGAAAATGACAACCCTTTAGATTGAAGAAAATCAACCACATTATTAAGGGATCTTTGTAAATAATACTGCGGAGTAATGGCATTATATCCCGAGCAGAATAAGATGACATTATAAGTACACCAATATTTTTACAGGTAAACTCACCACCTTGGCAATTTTGCGAATATATACATTGAAAAGGAAAGAACTCAAAACAGAATCCTGATGAAACCCTAACCATGACAATTTAATATACTCTGAGATGTGTCACCATATAGTGTAAAATTTTTTGAATAAATCAGCGAAAAAATAAGACAGATAAATGCTGAGGGAAAATCAATGTCCTGAAGAGGCGAAGCCACGAAAAATGGAATAACATTATCATAGGCACTACTAATATCTAAAAAACACAAGCCAGATGATTCTTTATTAAAAAGCTATTCTTAATTTCCCTATATGGAATAGAGACAAACACGAGGTTGACTACATTTCCGAAAACCAAAAAATCGTGAAGAAAAAACGTTCTTACTTTCAAACTAAAATTCTAAACAGGCCTTGAATATGTATTCAAATAACCTGATGCAAGAAGCTAACGCAATTGGTCTGTAGCTGCAAAAGTCTAACGGATCCTTACCCTTCGTGAGAATTGGAACGACTTTGAAATTAAACCATCAGATTAGAATCGTGTCCTGAAAGATAATTGATAGTACATATTATCGAAAACGGTGGTCAGAAGGTAAATGTTTAATTATCTAAACCTGGAGAAGTATCTCTACGCTTTATCAGGATGGCTGAAAATTCTGGCATACTAACCTCCTTAAGGAGAACACGATCAGATGATGCCTCAATCATAGGAGATTCAAATTGAGGAACAAAGGAGGAGCAAGAAGGTCCAAAAAAGCGAATCTGCCGGAATTTGGCATAATTCTTTGCCTAATTGGTAACAAGGCATTCGAAATTCTGTTCACTTTGTTCCATACCATGGAAATCGCCGAGTTTTTATTTAGTGATTCACAAAATTTTCTGAAAGATTCCCTCTTTTTATATTTGATTATTTTTCTAATTTCCGCACATATTTTTTTATCTTTCAAATACGCTTCCCCGGATTTAATTTTCTTAAGGATATCAAGAAAGCTTTTACGTTTATTGAAGAGAAATTTACATTTACCGTACCACCACGGACACGGAGAACCTCTCTTATACGGGGTTAAGATACTATTATGATATCCTTGAGACTATTAAGATACCTTGAGTGTCAAAATGTTTTGAAAATTCCGACCAATTCGTCTTTTTTATATTTCTCTTGGGGCAAAGGTAAGAGTTCGCCACAAACATATAGTAGGTAAGGAAAGTATGGGATAATAACCATAGGCGTCTTCTAAAATATTCCAATCTGTTTTCATACGATATATAAAGCAGCGAAAATGAGTGAATTATAATGAAATGTCATGTTACATAACCAACAACTAATTAATGTTTAAAATGTATTCTTCATATTGTTTCTTGTTCTGAATTTGTTCATTAAATTATTGAAAACTTGAAGTATGCACTTTCTTTATTGCTTGACATTGTATCAAAAAGAAGAATTATTAGCAATGTATGTGGTGTTACACAAGTTGCCTAAAATTCTATATGTCGACTTCGACAATCACTATATGTAGACAATCAATCTGAACCAACTACTGATAGCACATTAATAGTAGAAGAATTTGCAAATCAGTTCTATAGCGTATACTCTCAAGAAACCTATGGTCCCCTGCCATACCTACCGAGAATGGCAAATCACATTGATTCTGTAGATATACCACTTGCAAGGATACAGAAAATTTTATACAACTTTCAAGTAAATACCAGCCCGCGACCTGTCAACATACCAATCCGTGCTTCTCCAAAAAATGTGCAACTTCGGTTTGGCCTGCTTTATCCGAAGTAATGGCCTACTCTGACTTGAGGTACAGTTTCCGATTTTCGAATAAGAGCTGAAGGCATCACCACTTTTCTACTTGAAAATTACACTCTTGGAGAATCTCACCATGGATTCTGCACCGGACGATCGGTCACTAGCAATTTACTTGTAGCGCTGGCCGAGTAAATATGTAAATATAAGCAAGGGTGAATACACTAGTAAATATAAGCAAGGGGAATCCCTGGACATTTTATATCTGGACTTCGAAAAGGCGCTCGACAAAGTGCTGACTGAACGATTAGTAGATGAAATAGGAATCAGAGGTAACCTTCTCAAATAAATCAGGAGCTTCTTATCAGATCGTACCTACTGAGTTCAGTTACTCTTTCAGTACAGTTACTCTTCAGAGTACAGCACCCTTAGTGGCGTGCCACAGGATTCTGTTCTTGGACCCCTGCTATTTCTGTGCTACATTAGCGATATAGCCAGCCAGTCCCAAATCGAATTAGTCATTTTTCTGATGATACGAAGATTATTGGGTACTCGGACGATCCAAATGATAACACGCAAGTTATCCTGCATGATATTATACAACTGAACATAACGATGGTTCCTGTTATTAAACGCTGGTAAATGTTCGGTTTTGCATATGGGTTCACTTGCTAGTAAACCAATGCGAGCAGTAGCTTCGCAGAAGGATCTCGGTATTACAATAAGCACAAACTTGAAATAGGACGAGCATATAAATGGGATAGGAAAAAAGCAAACTCTTTATTGTATATAACGAAAAAGGCATTTCGAAATTTAACAGCAAATGGCTGCTTAATTATTTAAAAATCATACATTCGTCCTCTATTGGAATCGAACATTCGTCCTCAATATGATCATCTGATCTGGAATCCATATTTCATGTAAGACATGTACAGAGAAGAGCTACTGAACTGCCGGCTGAGATTAGGAATCTACCTTATGAAGAGAGATTAGTGTTCCTGAAGCTTCCGTCCCTAGTGGAGCGAAGAACTCGCGAAGACCTGATATTACTGTAAGCTATTAAACGAGTACTAGAACTCTAACCTGGAGGTCATATTCAGGAAGAACACAAACACCCACTTGCGTGGTCACAGCCTCAAACTAACTACCGAATTCCACGAAATCCAATGAAACACTTTATCACCAACAGAATTGTAGCACAATGAAACTCATTACCAGTGGACGTTGTTAATGTCATATCGAATAATAGTAATACTAAAATTATAAAACAATTCTACAGTCTGTCCTAGTATTTGGAGTTTTTGTAATAGATAAAATTATCTGATATCCTATTATTATACTAGATAAAATTACCTTATAAATTAAAAGTGTACCACCAGGTCTCCAACGAAAAAAGGATGCAAAGAATATATTTGATATATGGAAAATCGATGGGACAGAAGTGGAGCTTATTCATGTGACTATGAGTAGTAAAAGATTGGCATTTAAAGAAAGAACTAAATTAATGAAATATCATTGACCAAAGAAATAACTCGTTTTATAGTTCTAAACTACTACTATGTAATCAAAAATGGAGACTAACCAGAGTCTGTACGGTACTGACTTACATAATAGAAGTAAAAATAAAAAGCAACCTGTTAATAACACATATTGCATGTAATAACTAGTAAAGGTATTCTGGTTATTCCATTTTCTTAATTGTGTAAAATTGTTTTAAAGAAATAAATAAAAATATCATGATCATTAAAAATCATTTGACTTACCCAAAAATTTATTGGTAAAAGTTATTTAATAATTTTGTTATAGAAACCAATTTTCTAATCTGCATACGCAAACGCGCCTAATTTGATAAATCATAACGTTCCCAAATCTGATCACTATTCTGAAATAATTTGTTTCTTCTAAATTTTATTTTAGATGAAGATTATGAAGATGAGGACGATGGTGAAGAGAGCGAAACTATTATTCCTCCAGTAATCGAAAGAAAAACTGAAAAATTTGATAGCGTAACAAATACGGAAATTAATCTTGGTATTACTGAAACATCGGCGACTAAACGAAATAAATTTGAATCTCTTCCTGGAAACACACTTGAAACGACTACGCCTGTGATAACTACAATTAAACTAGTTTCAAGTACTACTAAATTACCAGAAAGTACAAGATCGCAAGGTATTTTAGTTTTGTTAATAAAGTAAATATCTTATGATAAGTGAACTAAATATTGATTATTTATTAATGATATCAGTAAAATTGTATTACATCTTTTCACGTCATTTTGTACGTGCAAATCAGAATCAAACTGTGAAAATTGAAGTAATAGAAATCTCAATACCTTTTTGTGTCACGAGTAAGTTGACACTTGTAAGTTAACATGTTGACTTATCAACTACGTGTTAACTCGTAGCGTGAAAACTAGTTTAAGAGGCCCAATAAGATTTATTTCTTAGTCTCATTTTAGTCGTTTCCTGACAGGCACCAGTTAACTCATGTTAAAATGAATTAAATGTTAAAAGGAATTTGTAGGCTTCTGTCGAAGGGCAAGGTTAATTTAAGCCTTGGGATAAAATAAATTTTAGTTATAGATGTTTTTAGAACATTAAAGAATTAATGCATGGCTTAGTTGGACAAAGTCGATTGGAGAGGAATGCATTGTTGATGTATATTTCATTAATATGCAGTGCAAGTTTCTTAGGCCATCTGACCATCTTTAGAAAAATAATGAGAGCATCTAATCCGCTCGCTCGAAGCCTAAGATTCATATAGCCTCTAATCATGCTGGATTTCATTGATACTTTGCCATTACGATTAGTTGTTTTCACCATTTCAGGATCATGCACATTTGAAATACAGAGAACTTTGCGTTTACTTAAGAAAACAACGGTGCTCCTACTCTAAAATGTTTTATTCAAAAACAAGAACAAAATGAGTGTGTGACGTGTTTCGATACTCCCAACTGTGTCATCATCAGACTAAAGAGAAAATAACACAGAGGAAATAGGTATTTAAAATTAATGAGTGTAATCAATCAATCGTTACAAACATGAGGTCTCGCAAAAATTCAATGATTAAACAATGAAGCAATTAAATGAGATCTAGATTGCATTATTGTTTAATTTTTGTGAATTTTTGTGAGACTTCCTGTTTGTATCGATTGTTTGATTACATTCTTCTTCTTCTTCCGGTCCCATATGCATCCTGCACGTTGGGGATCTTCCGCACATTCTTCAATTGATTGTAAGGG
>WYDF02094572.1:0-10803 GCA_009867245.2 Adranes taylori | reverse complement strand
CGTGCTTTAAAAGGTCTGTAATCTAAAGGTCTCTAACCTTAAAAGTTCTACCGTTTGTTTATTATCCATTCTCTAAGAATAAAAATCTACCTATGAAATGCAATTAAAACATTACGGGGACGGCAATAAAACAAAAGGAATAATGCAAATTAATGAGTAATATGTAAATTTTTAATTCATCCCTCCAGTCCTCAGTGCCTTACTGACGGTAGCTGCGACATCATCTTTCGATTTTCACATCAAATTCTGCTCACTCAAATCTTAAACTTTTCATAACAATTCCTTGCAAAAACCTACATCATCAATGCGAAAACGAGGTGGTCGACGCGAGAAGAAGAGGGAGGCCAAACGCCGAACGTTCCAGGCCAACAACGGCGACCGAGATCGTACTCCAGAACGTTCCGTGAAGTTACGTTGTCCACGCATTCCACGCTACCTACTAGACAACGATCCGCCAACTTCATCTACGTCGACGAATCGACCACCAAGCCAGGAGGAAGCCCCGTGGACGAGACGCCCTACGGCTCGCCAACAGCACCCGGCGACGTAGCATTGACGCCAACCCCCAGTAAAGGATGGTTGTATCCGGTCACCCGAGAGAGCCACTGCGGCCGGTTTTTCCGAGGCATATTTGGTGACAGTGATTGAAATCAACATCATCTGCCTGTTCGCGGCGACGTTGCCAAATCGAATCGCCACATTCCCGTACCAATAGAACGATCCACGCATCACCAATCCAGCCGAAATCACTTCTACGCCGAAAAGTCAATATCTATCTCAATAACAATCTTTTTATATATTAGTTCGAAAACTTTTATCTTGAATATTTTTGCTAAATGTAACCGAATTATAATTATAGACAAATAAAAATTGTCAGTCCAAAATAACGACGCGATTTAGAATCAACAATGAATCAAGCTCTGTACAAAAAAATTAGCTTGTTTGCTTCGAAAATCTGTTGTTTTGTATTGCTATCCTATTCACCTATGTATACCTACTTAGCATAATAATTAAAATGGGCCGGATTCGATAAATCAACCCACCTTGAAAGATCGTAAAAATATACAAACTGAGTTTCAAGTAAGAGCATTTATGTTATAGAAAATTATAGTCCATCAGATGTAAATAAATTTGTATTTTATTCTGAAACTGCTATAACCTAAAACAAGAAATACGCCTCATATTATATAAAACATTTTTTCTTTTCATTGCTGTTTTTACTTAATAGGTAGCGTTCTTTTTAATGTCTTAACTGTTTTATTGCACTCATGCGCGATGTAATACGTAATCCCTAATTTGATCTGTATTTCCGGAATTTTAATTTCTTTTCTATGACTCGTTTGTTTAGATAACTCATCTGAGCATTCCTTGGTAGCCTTTTTTTTTTTGTTTTATGCATCAGCTGGACGTGATGAACTTAATGAAACAGTAAATATGAATACGTGTCACATATATCTTATTTTAATAGTTGTTATTTATGTTAATGGTTCGATAGGTTTCGATCATTTCTTGCCATTAGCATATGCTGATAAATCAGATAAATATGCGAATAAATGTTAATCAAATTGGAGTTAATGTATTAACTGGTAGAAAAGAAAATCTAGTAATATTAAACTTTTGGCATCTTCGGTCGAGTCATTCATTGAATTATCTACTTTTCGAATTTTGCTACATTTTGTACACACTTTTATACTTAAAATAATATAAATACCATTTGAATATTTCTCATTTGTACGTAGGTTTCAATAGTTTTAATTTATAATTATACTGACGTAATATTATTATAGATTTTAATATATGCATAGTTGACGTCAATGAAATTTAATATTTAATCGAATGTTTGAAGGAGTTTTATTTCCGCTAATATGTAATTATATAAAATTTATTTTCGTAAAATCTCTAATTAATTTATAGCAACTGTCATTTAAGACTTTCATTTATATCTTTGTTGATATTTTCTGCAATTTGCGTGCATAAATACTAATTCGTATTTTTGATAATTAATTATACCAGCGTTTTTCCAACGTAAACGTTTTAGTAGCACGAATAATATATTATTTAATTGAAAACTCTTATGCAATGGTACTAAACATTTTACAAAAATAATAGACGTTAAAATGTTAATTATCCTTAATATGCCATATTTATACGTAGTACTTATGAATATTGGTATATGAATAGGGTTGCCAACTTTTTCTGTGACGATTCCGGGACAAATAGCTTGTAACTGAACATCATCATCATCATTATCAGTCAGCCATTACCTAGTTTACTGAGGAAACATTTTATGTATGAAAAAATTAAAATACAGTTTCTTTTATTTATTTTTTATTTTATTTATCTTAACTATTATAGAAACTTAATTACACACACACACGCGCGCGCGTAGATCGTTCTATTGGTACGGGAATGTGGCGATTTGATTTGGCAACGTCGCGGCGCACAAGTAGATGATGTTGATTTCAATCACTGTCACCAAAGATGCTTCAGAAAAACCGGCCGCGGTAGGTCTCTCGGGTGACCGGATACAACCATCCTTTACCGGGGGTTGGCGGCAATGCTACGTCGCCGGTTGCTGTTGGCGAGCCGTAGGACGTTCCGTCCACGGGACTTCCGCCTGGCTTGGTAGTGGATTCGTCGGCGTAGATGGAGTTAGTGGATCGTTCTCTACTAGGTAGTGTGAAATGCGTGGACAACATAACTTAACGGAACGTTCTGCAGTACGATCTCGGTCGCCGTTATTGGCCTGGAACGCTCGGCGTTTGGCCTTCCTCTTCTTCTCGCGTCGACGACCTCGTTTTCGCATTTTTGAAAGGAATTGTTATGAAAAGTTTAATATTTGAGTGAGCAGAATTAAATGTGAAAATCGAAAGATGATGTCGCAGCGACCGTCAGTAAGGTACTGAGGACTGGGGGGGGGGATGAATTAAAAATTCACATATCACTCATTAATTTGCATTATTCCTTTTGTTTTATTGCCGCCCCCGATATGTTTTAATTGCATTTCATAGGTAGATTTTTATTCTTAGAGAATGCATAATAAACAAACGGGAGAACTTTTAAGGTTAGAGACCTTTAGTTTACAGACCTTTTAAAGCACGAAACAGAATAGTTTAGCGTGTTAAACGTCTCTAGAGTAGTCTCTAGAGAATAAAAGTTCATCAAATTGTAAAATCCAAGACATTTTCTGTTCATTTATTTTCTTTTTTTAACAGATCCATATTCATTTAAATTGTTGAATGTTCATGATAAATCGTTTTAAATTCCTAGGTCATCACATAATTCAACTTTTAATAATTGTTGATTCATTAAACTAACAGGGGACCACGGTCCCCATACTCACAGATGTCTATAAATATTGTATGTAGTTTATTTGCTTTCAAATTTGTGGGGTTATCTGGAGGATAAATATCACGATGCTTACACTCCATGATAATGCCAAAAAGTATCTAACTATATTTAGTAGTAAATACATTTTCGTTTAATTGTTTAAAGCAACATTTTGTTTAAAGTCCAATTAATAAAGATACCCTCTGTACCAGTTAATTAAGATATCCTCTGCCAAAATATAATTGAAAAATTGTACAAGTTTAAAAAGAAAACATCTTGCATAAATTGTACTAATTAAAATATTTGATAACGCAAAGTGATACACTTAAACTACATATGTAATAATCAAAAGAAGATATGTACTAGCGTAAAATCTTAGCTTGCATTTTTTAGGACTATGTCATATGGCACACGACACACGAATGTGTGATTAATTATGTAACCACGACCAAGCAACTGCATATGTGTTTAAAGGTCTAATTAGTTAAAAAATGTATTTTTGCAATACATGCATAAATCATTTATTTATTATTTACAACAACTGTATTATATATAAGACTGATTAATTGTAATAAACGCGATATTTCTTATTTAGATGGCAAATAGTATGTTTCTATTAAATAACATCCACAAAAATAGTTACTCCACCATTACTAGAATTTAGTATAGCTGGATGCGATAAAACAAATTTAAATCTGCTATCATCGAGCCAACAAGGTGAATATAGCACTTATAACGCTCACACTCGTTCAAGCATAGTTTCATAAATTTCTCTCTTCCCAAAGTTGGATCAATATAAAAAAATCGCAACTAATTTTGGAAAATCAAATACAAACTCTAAATGAAATAAAATTTCGGCGGCAAATAAAATTTCCGCGCTGCTGACTCTTAGGCAGAGCGAATCAGGAAATTTCAATATGCTATGAAAAAGAAAAAAAAAACATAAAAAACTCATTCAGTAGTCAAATTTTATACTACTGAAAGCTTTTTAATGTTATAATGCACGTTTTATGTTTGTGATTTGAAAATTTATTTCTATATCGAAGAGATTTAAATATTTTGATGTCAAAGACTTTACGCCAGATATTACATCTAAGAAACTATATACAAGCGTAGATTTGTGTACATTGATATTTATATAAAATATGTACTTACAAGATGCACTTACAAAACATTTACGAAAAATCAAAAATTACAGAGAATTATTCACCAAAGTAGGTAATGGGATACTTGGGCCAGAGACATGCAAACTAGAGTTCGGTGACCCAAAAAACCCGACCATACACATGCACACTAGTAGGAGATACACATACACATACACACTAGCATGGATGTTGATAGTGTAGGCTTGACCTTGAGTAGTAGGTGACAGTAGGGGAAATGTGGGGAAAAGTAGGTAGGGGTGAGATAAAGGAAGGTAAGAAGGCGAAGGTAGGTCTTCAACCATGAACAGTGCAAAAATATGTTTTACTTTTTACTAAAACATAAATGTTCATATTAAACACAGCCATAAAGCATACATAAAGGAGGTATTTTGAGGATGAGAGAATCATGCACCTAAATACTTCCGCTTAATGGCTGAACACAAGATATTGATAATTTATAAATCAATATCATTTTAGAGAAGTTAATGGAATACCTGCAGTATAAGAACTGGAGCGATTCTTATGCTCCCTGATATTTCACAGGAGTGCTATGAATAAAATTAACATTCTATGTAAATGTAAATTATATGCTTGCTATGGTAGTCCAGTTCAATAAAGCAATACTCAGAACCAGGATTTCCCAACGCTTTTCTCTCATAAACCCCATTTAGAGGAATTGCTTTCTTCATAGACCCCCATATAGTTTTTTCTATAATATACAGCCTTATATATCCTGAGTTGAGAGACTTTGTCGGATAAGCGATCCCCACTCCAATGAGAAGGCCCGCGTTCTCATAACCATTCAGTGCATACAGAAAAGCAACAACACATTCGGCTTTAATATGCATAAATAAGCCGGCCCTATTAAGCACCGTATTAAGTCTATAATATATTTATGCAAGTTAATGTAAATATTATTACTTAATGATTATATATATTTTTTAAATAAATGAAATTTTTTAAAAATGTCATAGTCTCCCAATAGACACATTTAATATCATAAACCCCTCTGAAACATCCATAGACCCCAGGGACCCCGTTGAGAATGCCCGCTCTAAAAAGCATCATGTAAAAACCGAAGAATCAGAATTGTAAAGATGATACAGAAAAGGAAAACACAATTCTATGTACTTCCTGTATAGCTGTATGCCATTTAATAAAGAAAACCACTTTTATTCGAACAGGATCAAGTACGAAGAAATCTCAAAAGAAATCTCAAAAAAAGCTCAAAAGAAATCTATTATTTTCTACAGTTCAAGATTTCATCTTAAAAAATATATAATTAAATTCATTATCAAAGATATTTAGAAAAACACATTAGCTGTACGTCAGTACCAGTAACGCACCCAGGAAGTGATCAAGGGAGGGGTAGGTGGGTCAAAATCTATCAAAATGAGAAACAAGTGCATAAGATGGGTACAAAAAATTCAAAGACATACATTTGTCAAAGGTGGGGATCCAGATCCCCAGAATCCTCTCCCCTTAGATATGCCACTGGTAGATATTGTACTCAAAATATATAGTACATTTATATCATCAATCAATGTCAATCCGTATTATAATAAATGTGTTTACATGAGTTATCAACAACAAATGTTTTATACAACGTCATGTTTATAGTTGATACGATTAATAATGTGACATATTTTAATACCAAACAAACGACAAAGCATAAGTAGCATCAATATTCTTCTAATGAAATAAAGCAAAACACATAGTTGTGCTATGCCAAAAGGTACACTATACACTTTTCATTTATTTAATTAAGTATGACGTATACTTTGTTATTGTTAAGTTTACTATAAAGACTGATGATTTGTTACAATAAAGCGAGATTTTTCTAGTTAGCATTAAACTATGCGTTTCACTCGAACCACGTTGATCTAGCGATAGCGGCATAGTAATTAGACTACCCTTTAATTATGAGCCGCAAAAGAGGAAGTTATTATTATTAATCCCTTTTGTACAGTAGGAGAAGGGAAGGAGAAGGAAGAAGTAGGTGGAATATATTGATTAATTATTAAAAAAAATTTCTTGTGTTGCCCACGTTGTAAGTTATGACCGATTCTGTAGAACCCTTCCACCCTTCTAAAACTTCTCGTTCTAAAACGTCCTTGTGACATCACGCGATCACATTTTGGGTCTACCATAAATAGTTAGCGCATTTGACAGTGTCATTTGTAAGACCAATATGGCGGATCATTTCATTTCCGGTTTGTGATTTGGGAAAATTGATTTGGGTCATTTGGAGAAATAAATCTCTGACTAGAAACATGTCCATTAAAATCTATTTTCTACATTTAAGTTTTGATGCAGAAATGAATTCGAAGTTTTGAATTACTTCCTGAGAATTTTAGCGAGAAATTAAGCGATAATCCGCGATAAGTTTTTACCAAGATATCTCCGCCATGGAAAACATTTATCAAAGAGACTGATAGATATTACAACAAGCTATTCCTTAAGTAAAGTTA
Source organism: Adranes taylori (assembly GCA_009867245.2). Taxonomy (NCBI): domain Eukaryota; kingdom Metazoa; phylum Arthropoda; class Insecta; order Coleoptera; family Staphylinidae; genus Adranes; species Adranes taylori. The sequence goes on along the minus strand of WYDF02094572.1, from coordinate 3,857 downwards.
CAACATAAGATTACTAAAAATACATTTTAAATTAGATGCATTCGAGTACGTAAATACAGCGAAATAGAATATTACCGAACATAATTGTGTAATAGATGTAATCCTCCTTGGTGCAAACACATAATTGCATTACAACATATAACAAACAAAACATATAACAGCAGCAACAATAATACTAACTAAACGTTCTTCTCTCCACCTTATATCTTATCCAAATTAAAAGAATATGGATAACTGGAAAACATGTACGTGCGCGGATAGGAGAGGGTAAGGGAATTTAAAAAAAACATCACGATATGCATAAGGGGATAAAAAGAAGGGAAATGGCAAATTGGGATCAGATGGAGTTGATATATAATGAGTTTTGATTTTTAGTTAAAATTTTTGTTTAAGTACAATCAACAAGATTAATACAAAAATAATAATTCTTTAGAAATTATATATAAAAAAAAAATGCATAAAAAACAATTAAGAATCAGTGTCAATTAAGAATCCCTTATTTATTAAAAGTCATATGATATACATTTATTTCTCCTTTTTATTCGTTTTATTATGTTTCATTTTCAATTTCATAAAGCAAATTTAATAAAACGTATTGCTGATGATGGCTAGATAGTCGAATATTGTGGATTAGTCGAATCTATTTTCATTGTGTTTAATTAAGAATGATATGTAACAAAATTCATTATATATAAACGATTTTAGTTGTATCATCTTTCTAATCTCTTCCCACAACTTTCCATAAAATTTTCTTTATAATTTCCTCACCCGAACCGTTCATAACTAATTTACACAATCCTCGCATCCATGTTTTGTTCTCCTTTCTCCCAGTCAATCTTTTCTCATTCATTCCCGCACTCACGTATTCTTTCTTCCTTTTTCCTCTCTTTCTCTTTATTCTCGTTCCCTCTCCTTTAATCCTGTCTTCTTTCTTACCTTTTGTCCAATTACTATGTCTTACAATCCTTAAAAAACTCTTTACACACATCCTCACCTGTTCCCAACTTATTTACACTTCTCAGCATCGCCTCTGTGACCCGTCCTTCATGATTTCATTCAAATTCATCACACATTGCATCTTTCTACACTTTCCGCTACATAACCTTCCCACCACCATTCATCTCACTTACCTCGTCCTTACCTCGTCCTCACTTATCTCACTTATTAATGCTACACATTATTCTATCCATTACTTCTGTGTCCTTACCAGCTACCATCCTTTGTTCATCTATTCACAACATTTCTTAACATTCCTCATACTTCATAAACAGCTCTTCCTTACTCGTGCTCGCACTCGTACTTACACGTCATATTCTATACTCAAACTTCAAATATTCTAGTACTTCGTACCTCGTACTTCATATTTTGTTGCTCGGCTTCGTATATATGAGAAACTTTTTAAATCGAAATAAAAATAAATATTGTGCACCTGCCTACCAAATTTCATCCAAATCGATGTAATGTATTGGGAGTAGTTCTTGAATATCCACCCATACCTATACGTACTTCGTAAGTATATGGTATATGAAAGATAAAAAGAAAATCGATATGACATTATGTTGAGAGCGAGAATGGAATATATATTTCACTTATGAAACATTGCTTTCATCGATTGTATCTTTATGTTCTTCAGCAGTAACTACCTCACGATTTGGAATTTCTGTTCTAATCCTGTATTCCTTAATTGTAGCCATTTCTTCGAAAACTTGTGGCCATTCCCTTCTAAATGAGGCCATTTCTTCTATATTCATGCAGGAAAAATCTTCGCATGTTTGTCTGAGCTTGGAAATCCTTTCCCAAGTCCAATTATTTGCTAATAGTTGATTGGTATGGTATGGACTTCTAGTTTGAATTTGAATACAACTCTCTTTGGGGAATCATCTTCAGCTTCTTTGTCAGGCACTCTTACTATCCACTATCCTTCAACTTCAAATGAAAGACAAACAATTCGGAATTGTTATTTCGCTATAATTCTTCTCTAGATTAGCATTCGCTCATTTCACAAAATTATGAATACCTTTCGACCATTTGTTGAGCCTTTAAAACGTCCATCCCATCGGTTTATAGACTAACAACATGATGAACATACGAGGGTTGTTTTCAAACATTTATAGATGAAGCTGGAAACATATACACAATGCTTTCAACTTCTTTTCCTATCATTCATCCAATACTTATTTCCCCTTTCCTCGCAACCACACCTAAAACTTGGCTATAATGCTCATTTCTGTCATGCTGCTTCCTGATCTCAAATTTTTAGGTAAAAGACCTTCAACAATCAAACATTCATATTTGCTATTGTATCGACATATTTTTATTTCGTCATGCCTCTCCTGTACTTCCACATCCAGCACCTCTACCTCACAATTTAAAACTTCCCTCATCCTATTACACCATTCATACATTGACCATCCATACCTCATATAACCCTCGAATTGTATAATAGAGTTTTATAAAATAAGCCTAAGTGTTACCCAGAACTGTCACGGAAATTTAACATCAGTGCTAAAAATGCATAAGAAACAGCTTATCTATTCAAATTAAGAAACAAAAAAATTAATTTATTATAGTTTTAATTATACTTAAAAATTAAATAAAATAATTCGGGTGTAATGAATACACTAAGGTGAAATAGAAAAAATCTTCAGATCATGAATCCTATATCTACTAAGTACGTATATGGTATATGAAAGATAAAAATCTATTTATTTATAATGCAATTATTGAAATAGAAGAGTTATTCAAATTTCGTGAGAGCAAAAATAAATGGCAGTATCAGTGCGACACAAAGTATAAAGATATTTAGGAATGAGAGTAATGCTCATTTAATTAGTTTTGAAACAGGGTCCATATAAGTCGCATAAATAACCACACGAAAATGTTTAAATTAGAGTGATGTTGATAATTCACGTCCGATTTGAGTATAATTAATATATGATGTAACAAAGCGTGTAACTTATAAGATAAAAGTCTCTATCAATTATGTAATCCTTCATAATAAATAAATAAAAATTATGATTCAATCCGTATTTAAATAGATTAAATATATAAACAAATATTATTACTGGTAACGTTGGAAAATAAGACGTATTTTCTATGACAAGACAAACAAATATGATTTTTACTATGTAGTAATCCAACGCGTTTTGCTATACCGCTTACGTTAGCATACGTTAGGTAGAGTATAGGAATCAAGTCAATCAAGATCTAATAATAGTAATATTAGAATATACCCATCCCAATGAATGTACGACACCGCGTTAAGTGGGTTTAGCTGCGGCTTGTTGTTGCACCTATATTATACACCACTGTGTGGTTGTGTGGAAACCCCTGTGGTTCCACTGAAATTGGGAAAAACCGTATCGGGTCGTTAAATAATGAGTGGTAAGCTACACACAGGCCCGTGTAACGTTTTGTGATAGCTTTAGCTTATAAATAACGAGATTTTGAATATAACAATTTATTTTGAGCCTACAACAACAACAGTCAATAACAGCAAGCATCAGCATCACCCAGCAGGAATAACTTTGTTTCTCTTCCTACCTCACCACCAACCTATTTCCCATATAACTAGAGTATATACTTCTGACCAGTGCGCATCACGGTTAAGTGTAGTCACTCGGCAACAGTAACACTAAACTAGAGCGTATACTTTTAGCCAGTGCGCAGCACGGTTAGTTGTAGTTACTCGGCAATAGTAACACTAATGCGCATCGCGATGTTACGCGTCATATTAACACTTTCTCGTACCTCCTACTGGGATGTATACTTCTAGCCAGTGCGTCTCACGGTTAGTTGTAGTCACTCGGCAATAGTAACACTAGTGCGTAACACGGGTTTACGCGCCTTAGCAGACT
>WYDF02094550.1:0-10803 GCA_009867245.2 Adranes taylori | reverse complement strand
GGTTTATAAAGTTTAGAATCATCTACATAAATCAGGATTTTACACTTATTGACGAATTCTTTGATTTCATTAATAAAAACAATATAGGAGATATGTGACACCATTGTGACCCGACAAGACGTTTATAGGATTAGATAGAAAATTGACTAGTCTTACAAACTGAGCATAATTCCTCAAGAAGCTCTTTATCCAACTTAACAATCTATCATCGAATCCCATGAGTCCAACTTTGCGATGAGAAGTTGGTGATTGACTCTATCGAAAGCTTTGAAGAAACCTGTATAGGTCATATCTACTTGAGATATGACCTATAAAGATCCAAGTCTCAATATCGCAATGCAATACTATTAGATTAGTAATGTGGACTGTCGAGACAGAAAGCCGTGTTGCTCTTTAATAATCAGATTTCTGCACAATTTCATTAAATACTCGCCGACTATCCCATCAAGCATTTTGGGAATGTTAGAATGCCTGCATACATTTCCACAATCTTTGATATTTTGTTTATCAAAAGTTTATATTACATGGAATCGAATATGGTAACTGTCCATTCGGTTTACACTGACTACTCGAAAGCATTTGATCATATAAATCATTAACTGAGAATATTAGGGAATATAAATATTAATAAGCTGAGAATATAAATATTAATTCATAAACTGAATTAATATTTATATTCTCAGCTTATTAATATTTAGGGATGGGCTTATTAATATTAGGGCTTATTAATATTAGGGAATATTAGGGATGGGTGGAAACAATTCAATGGATGGAGAGTGAACAAATGTGAGAAGCCTTGTTGCTTTAATTGAATAGTGATACGACTTTACCCAATAATAATTGATTGAAATAAATTTTTTAAGGTAACGAATAAATTAAGTCCACTTGTTACTAGTTGAAATTAACGTACTAAAATTAATCAGTAAAAGTAGCTTAATTCGCTGAATTGTTTTACTATTCTATTATATAAAATTATGAGTAAGACTTTATTTCTACAATTTCATCAAGCTCGTGGAGAAAGATAGCTGTTACGAAGTTAGGTGATACAAAAGCTACGTTCACCATAATATTCAAATATGATTTAATGAGTCAACATTATAAGAAAAAATTATCAATAATAGAAAATTAAAATTAACAACAAAATAAATGGTTTTAAGTTAAAAAGATAATTTATACACAAATTGGGCATGATAAATTTCTATTTGTAAAGAGTTCATTAATACGTATGCTTTTGATCTTGAAATATTATTTGTAGTATCAACACTTCGCAAATTGCGAAATGTCATATATTTTTAATATTATTGTTATTGAAATTTGATGTAAGCGGTCACATCAATATGATTAATGTGCAAGCTAATAAACTAGATACCTGATACAACTTCATTACGTATGTTTTGATTTAATTAACGAAATATCTGTAAATACTTAAATACCTAGATATTGCTTTAAATTAATATGATTAATAAAAAATGAATAGTTTTCTAAACTTCCTTTTCAATTTTCTTTCCTATTCTATTGTGGGATGATGCTAACCCTATTTCAACTTGACTGGACATTCTACCTCTCAACATTCTACCTCTCTCTGATTTTGAACCTATCAGAGAGAGGTAGAATTTTGAACCAACTGCAGTTGGTTGCTGGACCGTTGTATTATTGCCGGGATAACTTTCTTGATCTCATCGATTATTCTACTTGATGAATAACAAAGCCACGATTATACTGATTGCAATCTATACATATCTTATAGATCTGATGATTTCCAAGGTGACACCATCAACTGCTCTCGAGTACGTTGACGTATTATCGTATACGTTGACGTTGTTATCTCACGGTCCTTATCGATCTGAATGATACCAGTTGTGTTTAGCCTCAATTCTGATCTCGTCCCGTTACATATGACAGCTATAGCCTGACTCTTGGATGCTATGAACATCCATGTGATTAGAGGAAGACGGGGCGAACTGGGACACGAACCTGCAAAGTTGAGCGAACATCTTACGACATATATCAACCATGTATTTAGTTGCGAGCGCGAATATCTAGCGACATTTCTCTCCCATGTTATTGGGTACGAACGCGAACACCTCACGACATATCTAAACCGTGGGTTGCACACTAATGCGAATGCCTGGCAACGGACACTATGTGTGTTGTTGGTTATCTAAATTTGGCAGGTACCTGCATTTTCTTATGAAAAACACGCACAAATCCTATTTAAGTTACAAGACTTTGGGTACAGATATCATTAGGTACAGATAATGTGATGATGTGTACTTGTAAAATCATACGACACAAAACCGTACTCGCGAGTTGATACGTTTTAATTATAACGCTTAACAAAATAATATATACTAAAGCATTATGAATAAATTTACTATTGCTGCTGACTCTATTTCACACGTTCGACGATTCAATCTCAGAGTTAGAAAATTGGAGTTTAATTCGGTTCCTGATGGTGCAAATCTGGTCAGTTGGATAAAGGAAGCAGTGAACGAAATCATTTGCATTCAATGCTATGGCATAAAGAGAGATAAACCCATATATTGTATACACCACATTGTATACTATTGTAATACGAAAACTTATTATGCGATAAAGCCCAGAGAGAAAATTAAATATACAGATATTTGTTCATTATATCCGTGTGTGTGTAAGACTGGAAAATTTCCAACTAGTCATCCTCAAGTATTCGTAGGAACTGACTGTCTGGCTCTAGACTTACAACAGACAGGTGAACTAATAAAATGCAAAATTCTGCCACCAGATAAGCTGTATCATCCTGTGTTACCAATAAAAATGAACAATAAACTTATGTTTGTTCTTTGTCGAACTTGCGGTAAAGAGATGTCACATAATAATTGTATACATAAGAACGAGGAAAGAGCGTTGTTATCGACGTGGGTGATTCATGAAGTGAATAAGGCAGTGGTGGCTGGATATAAGTTGTTGGAAATATATTAAATCTGGAAGTATGATGTTTTGCAATGCGATAGGGGGAATGGTGTAGATGGGTTATTTACAGAAATGATGAATAAATTTATTAAAGTTAAGCAACGGGCATCTGGGTGGCTTAGTAGTTGTACGAGTGATACCGCACGCCATTAGTACATAGAAGATTTTAAAAGTGCAGAGAATGTTGAATTGGAATCTTCTGAAATTCTAAATAACTCTGGTCTTAAATCTTTAGCTAAACTCATTCTGAATTCGATCTGGGGTAAACTAGGGCAGATAGAAAATCAGCCTAAAGTAGCTATTATATACCAGCCGCAAGAACTTTGTCAACTGCGTGTTAACCTTGTATTAAACGTTAATAGTATTATTCCGATGAATCTTTTGAAGTTCTTTCCACTGTTAATGTCTGTATTGCTTCTTATGTCACTACTACTCAGGCTCGACTTAAAGTCTTAAACCCTATTCGTATCTAGAGCAGCTTGGGGACAGAGTGTTGTACTATGATACATATTCGGTGATATATGTGCATCGGGAGGCTGAATATGACCCACCAAAGGGTAAATGTATCGGGGACATGACACATGAAAGGAATGGTCTACTTATATTACAGAATTTGTGAGTGGTAGTGTCAAAAACTATGGGTATAAAGCTGTGTGCCCAAAATATAGTAAAGAGTTTGTAACGTGTAATGTCAAAGGGATAATGTTGAATTATACAGCTTCTAAAAATGACAATTTTTCTACAATCAGAGACATGATTTTGAATAATAATGAGAAGAAACAAACTGTGAAAAGTCAAATAGTATGCGTACCGTCTTTCGTAAATTCGTTGTATTTAAAGAATAATCGTGGTTATACAATTTGAATTAAGTCCCTTGTACAACGCGCCTCGTTAATTTATCAAAACTATAGAGCAAGTATGAACGTATTTCCCGAAAAGTGTTTTTATTGCAACACAATTGAATATTATACTGGAAATAGATTGCTGTCACATTCAATACCATGTCCAAAACTTGATTTGTTATTTCAATTAAATCGGCAAATGTACTTTCGAATTACTTGCGCTACTGTACTCGACATCACAGTAAACAAAAGTGAACAACTATTTGTGGGTATTTCAGTATCCCAGCAAAAGGTCCCGATTGCGAAAATAAGTAGTGATATGTGTGAAATTATGATTAGCTATACAGAATGGCAACTGTTTAACATGTTTTTTCAAATTTTCCTTTTACTAAAACTCGGGTGAGTAACGGTTGGACATTTTTGTGTATTTTTGCACTATTTTAAAACCGCCGTGTATATTCTTCACTACTATTTCACTACTATTTTTTATACCAACCCTGTATACTCTTAAAAGCAGAACTATAAATACTGTCGCCATCTTGTGCCGACTGAAAGCATTATATACAAGTAATGACAGAAATCTGCATCCATTTCAAGTTTCGCACTGGTATTAATAAACATAACTGCAAAACGCGGCACCAAAATGTTTATTTACATTCTTATCAACACTGTAATAGAAATATCTACGAACGATGAGCCCCGCACAGTCCTAGATGCAGACTGCCGGTTAATATCTAATCAACAATCAAATTTCGCGCTAATATTAATAACCATAACCTCAAATCAGTTTGTTTGCATTCATCACAAAGGCATTGATATACAAACGATAATCCCCCGAAGCAGTCCTCGGTACGGAGCATTCGCCAATTCTTTCAACCGCCATATTTGTTTTTCAAATGGCAGTTGTGATACTACGTCATCGCTGGGGCGGCTTGTAAACTGAACAAATTGAATCAAAGAACGACTAATATGAAAAAGTACGTGCGACTATTTATGAACGACCCCACAGATGCCTGTGTGAAGAAGAAGATTATATTTAGAACGAGTTGAGTCAAGGTAATGACGTCTCCAACGCAAAGTTATACTATTAAAAATAAAAAATGTAATTTCCCGCCAAGTGGAAATGATCTGTCATCCACCATATTGGATATCAAACGCAAATGCGTACCACAAATGATAGCTGTCAATAATCTGTCATTTTTATGAAATATTTTGAACGACTTCCGTATATTTTTTAAGTAATTTATTTTTCTATACCACACCTCATAGAACCTAGGGACTTTTCGATTTAAATCAAGTAACTTTTGCACTGCTAACACGTAAATCTAGTCAAATTTGGGACGGGGTGGAGCCTCCATGCACTTTCCACGTGCTTTTGAACCAGAGTACATGCGTTTTTGTTTACACTTGGATCGGCGGCCATCTTGTATTTATGCAATGTTACCGAAAACAAGTACATAACGCCATCTAACCGCGCATACCTCCAACACTGAGCTCTCGCCGCAGATCCCCGATGCATCCCTCAAAGGAGCAGACGTCTCCAACCTAAAATTATACTATTAAATATAAAAAAAATCAAATTTCCCGCCATACAGTCAACACGAACAACCGCCATATTGGTTTTTCCAATGATAAATTATTTATTCATCAACGGCCACCATATGTAGGTACATATTATTTATCAATACAATTGGACGACCACCAAGTGAATACATTATTTATTAATGCACCACCACATTACTACCGAAAACAATTACATACCGCCATCTAGCGCTGAATTTACAATATACAGCAGAAATCTGCCAAATTTAAGTAACCAACAACACACATAGTGTTCGTTGCCGAACATTCGCTTTAGGTGTGCAAACCATAATTTAGAGATTTCGTGAGATGTACGCGTTCGTAGCCAATAACATGGGAGAGATATGTCGTGAGATGTTCGCGCTCACAACCAAATACATGGTAGAGATATGTCGTGACATGTTCGCTCAACGGTGCAGGTTCGTGACCCAGCTCGCCCCGTGTTCCTCTACTCATGTCTTCGCCATTGCCAATCGTTGCCATATTGTGGATTTTAATTTGTACTTCTAGATTGGGCAAGTTGTTGGATTCGGTCGTTTATATATCGCGTGAATAATACAATTTAGGTTTGATTCCATACGTTGAACAATTTCTGGGTTACAAATATAATTCTAATTTGTTGTTCTCATACAATTTCGCAGATCTTCTTGAGATACTTGGAAATATAGTTGTGTGTTGTAGTTTGTAGCTAATACATTTTTCTGCGCCAATGATTCACAGTAGTGAATCATTGGCGATAAATAAACCATTGTCAACCTGTGTTGGTACAGTTGAATTGGTTAAGTCGAATTGGTTGATATCTACAATTCGAAAATAGCTGTATGAAAATAGCTGTACATATAAACGATATGTTGTTATTCAGATCAAAATCAAATCAAATTCAATTGAAATCAAACTTAGCCTTAGCTAGTCGTACAACTTTTAGTGAACTGAATTGTTTGACTTTTTCTTCATTTAATTACTTCCCTTAAGCTTAGTAATTCGTGAAATTTGAATAGAAATAGAGTTGTAAATTCTAATTGAATTCAGTATTATCTTATCGACAGAAATTTGTCTAATCAACTTCGATTTTCCTACTTGAATCGGTGAAATATGACTTCTCTTATGTTTAAATTAGAATAAAAATATTCAAGCCTCGTTTCTTACTCTGTTTTCTACTGAATTATTCTTTCTTCACCTTACGATTTTAGCCTGGTTCGACTAAACCTCACGATGGCATTTAAAGGCGGTCCGAAGGACCATGAACAAATGTGGGGCTTTAATTAAATAGTGATACGACTTTACGCAAATTTGTAGCCACTTGTGGATAATGATAATAGATTGAAATAAACTTTTTAAAGTAATGAATAAACTAATTGCACTTCTTACTAGTTGAAATTATCTGATTAGAATTATTCAATAAAACTAGCTTATTTTTTGTTCTACGTTGTTCTACTAATTATATTTCATAATATTACAAGCAAAACTTTTTTGCAAGTTCATCAAGCTCATGGAGAAACATAGATGTTACGAAGTTAGGTGATGCAAAACCTACATTTACCATAATACTGAAATATAATTTAAAAGCTCAACAATTAGAAAGAAAATATTAAGAATATCATGTAGAAAATTAAAGTTAACAATAAAAATAAATAACTTAAAGTTAAGAAGATAATTCATAAACAAATTGAGCATGATAAATTTCTAGTTATAAAGAGTCCATTAATACGTATGCTTTTGATCTTGAATTATTATTTGTAGCATCAGCACTTCGTAAGTTGTAAATATAATATATTTTTAATATTATTATTATTGAAATTTGATGTAAACGGTGATGTCAATGTACTTCATATACAAGCTAATAAACTAGATACCTGATATTTTTTTTATGAATGTTTTGATTTAATTAAGAATATATCTTAAATACTTAAATAGCTAGATAAATACTGAAATAGGTAGAATAAAATATTTTCTTTCCTATTCTATCGTGGGATATTGCTAACCCTGTTCAACTTGATTGAACAGAGAGCTTTTCGTCATCAAGAACACAATTCCTTAAGATCGCTGACTTTACCTCATCATGGATTAATGAAATATTCGTGGTTGCCCAGGGGCCACACAGCGGTCCAATATTGTTGAATTTGTTTACCATTTATATTGCTAACGTACTTGTAAACTCAAAATTCTTGTTATTCGAAGGTCACCTGGAATTTTTTAGATTTATCAACTCCTCTTGTGACGTACAGAAACTCTGGAAGACATAAACTATTTTAGCATATGACTCAGTAAAAACTATTTAGGTAAATGCGTTTTGATGTCATTCAGTAGATCAAACTTGAATTTTAACGTTAGTTACCGTTTAAATAATACTAATCTGAGACTGGTTCAGCAAGTGCGGGTCTTAGGCTTAATTTTCGATTCTAAACTCGGTTTAAGGTATTACAAGAATTGTATTAAAATTGAGGCCCTAAAAATAGTAGGTTTCATTATTACATTAATATTTTTTCATCAATTTAATCCATTAACATATGAACATTTAGATATGAGTCTATTTCGTTCTACGTTATAATTTAGTAGCTACATCTGGTCACCGCAAATAAATTTCCAAAGAATATTAGATAAAAGTTGAGCATGAACCCTGGAATAAATTCGCACATGTATTATACTCTACATCTTAGAATATAGACGTAAAGTGAGTGATATTTGTGTAAGTGTAAATGGTCTTATACGCTGCGAAATTCTCGTGCGAAAAGTGATATCCGCTTTAAAGTACCAAATCGTTTAACCAGATCCTGCTATTGATTTTATGTGAAAGACTCCCCGTCAAACTCTAATGTAGAACCCTTATGTAGAATAAATCACACGGCTAATTCTATTATGCTTTATATTGATTTACATGCCATGTCCTCATTCTAAATCAGCTTAAATTTAAGCTAAAATTCTTGTTTGATTAAAATGTTTTTTTTTACATTTTCTGAAATGTTTCTTCTTCAATGAATGGAGTCCATATGTGCATAGTGCTGTCAGCGGGATGGCACTACGTATTTTCGCTTTCCATTAGGTACGTTAGCGTTTTAATACTTTGGTTTGGGTGCTCTTCTAATCTGTTCTAATTTGAGATATTTGGGTTAGGTCTGGGGCTTCTAAATCTGTTCTAATAATTATTTTTTTTTGGTATGTAACAAGGAGCATCCATTACTCTTCGTGGCAATTTGTTGTGTGCTTCTGTATGCCTTTCCTTGATTTGGTCGACGATCTAACCCAAACTTCCCAACATCGTTGCTAACATCAGCTGTGGTAGCAGCAGACCGTTTAATTCTTTTTCTTTGTTAACTTGTTATTTTACTATCACGTCTTAATGTTCAATAAAATCCGTCTTGCCGGTTTCAGTACAGCCGATTCTCTTTTCCTTAAATGTTGAATGAAACTCATTTTCTTGTCGAAGGTTCTGCCTAGATAAGTGCATCGGTTTCGGATTTTAACATTTTTATTATTGAATCTTATTGTCGTGTCTTCTCCTATTTTTCTAGTGAATCTAATTATCTCCGTCTTTTCGACGTTTGTTCTCGTTTTGTCAGACAGTTCTCAATTCGTCCTTTTGCCAATGCGTTTATATTGTAAACTGCAACTGCCGTATCATGGGAAAATTGTAGAATGTTTGCGCCTTTCCGTTTCATGCACTTAGGTAGGTCTAACACCTACACGTTGAACAAAGTCGGTGAACAAAGAGGCGACTCCTGCGGTAACCCTTCCTTTGCCAATTTTTCCTCCGATGTTGTTTGATTGATACATACTCTTAAAGATTCTCGCTTCCATAAAGGATTTTACAATTTTGATAAATATTCCGTGCAGCTCAAGTTTATTAAAGTTGTGAGCTAAGTTTCGCCATGTGCTGTTTCCTGTTTCAACATTGATTGATTCAATACCATGACTTGCTATTTTCACATTGTCCATTTCTTTATTGGTTTTCTGCATTGCATTTTTGGTCTATTTGTTTAAATGATCTTATTTAGAAAATTGGGTTTCATAACGCTTTGCCAATGCTCTGTCTTCTCTTTGTCTTCGTACACGAACCTGTTTTCTGCTCGTATAGGAAGGTTTGTTTCTTGTTGCTTTAAAATTTTTCGCAAATATTTCCATAGCATTATTTCTCCATCCTCTGTTGGTTCTTCAATATTCATATCCCAATTTTCTTTTTGTTTTTCTTTTATCATCTGATTTATCTCTTGTTGTAACTTGTTTAATTTTTCTTTTTCCTTCAAATCCCTCGTTTAGGCCCACTTCCTTTTCTGCAAATTTTCCTTTGTTATTAGTTCCTTTTCTGTTCTAGATAGGTCATAACTTCTACCTCTTGGTTTGTGTTGTGATCTGTAATTTGTGGGTCATATTCTTCAATTTTTTGAGCAAATGTCATCTAGTTTGTTTAAACTCTTTTAATTATCGGTTATTTCCAGTTATTTCCTTACTTCCGCCAGTACTGAAAAAAAGTCAATGTTTAGTTCATGTAGAGTTTTTAGAGTAATTTGGTTTTTCACTTGGTATGGTATAAATAAATCTATTACATCTCCTCGCCTCTTTCTCATGTCGGTATAAAAATTGGTTCTAAAGGACCACTTTTACTGCCTTGTTTGAGCTAAAAGAGTTCCAGGTCGGGTTTTTCTCGTTGAAATCTCCTCCTACAATATCTTCTGTTCTTCTGTTTTTCATTATTTCTACCATATCTTATTATTATTTCTACCATATCTGTTTCTAACAGCTCGTCTTCTAGTCTTAAGTGCACAGTCACCATTGTTATTAGTTTCCCATTTATACTTGTTTCGACTCCAACGGTTTCACGTTTTTGAGTATTATGTTCCACTTTCTTCGCACATAATTTTTTCTTTGTTATCACTGCCACTCCCCCTTTTGGCGCACTTTGCCTGTCTTGCCTATATAAAGAGAGGCAATGTGCACCCGATCGCCTCTGTTTAAGTGCGTTTCATTAATCAATGCTGCCACTATATCTTGGTCTTTCATTCTTTCTAAGAACTCGCGGATTTTTGTTTTTAAGTCGCTCGTATTCCACGTCATTATTTTGAATACATTCCGTCCACGCTTTGTGCGCCTTGTATTATTTCTGTTTCAGCGTTCTTATTGTTGTTTGGGTGCTTAGGGCACATTCGTGACATCGATAGGTGATTTCCTACGCATAACGCGCATAAAGGAGTGCTTGTTTTTGGAATATCACAATCACGAAAATGATGATTTCCTGCGCATTTACTACATACGTACGGGGCATTGCCCCGAGATTGGACGTTTCTATAAAGTTGACATCTGTAACACTGCTGTGAATTTGTTGGTTTCTTTTTTGGTTCTGTCATGCACGCAAAGGTATCAATTGCGTGCATGACAGATTTTACTTGAAAAAGTTGTTTTCCGTGCTCGGTTTTATCTGCATTTACGAGTATGA
>WYDF02094539.1:0-10803 GCA_009867245.2 Adranes taylori | reverse complement strand
ATACGTTGGTATGAAAGCTGGAATTCAGCATCCCAGCTACAACTCTAAGAAGTTAGAGAACAAGGCAGATGCCTTAAAAAAAGGAAGAAGAAGAAGAAGAAGATGTTACTCATCAAACCATATCTTCAAAACTTCTCATCAAAACTGTATATGAAATTTAAATTAACTTGGTAAATTAATTAATCAAAAATTTAAAAAAATTAAATAATAAAGATTTGTAAACATGTAATCATATTTTTAATATAAACAAAGTGTATAAGTATCTTGGGGATCCAATTTTCATTCCAAATCTCTAATTTAACTTTATTGAAAAAGCAATCCGGATTTTGAGGTTTCACCCTCCTTACTCAAGCAACAGGTACAAAAATTGTTGTTTATGTTATAACAATGTATGAAACTAGTGAGAAAGAATCAAATGATAAGGTTTAGCTGGCTAACATAAACTACAAAGGTAAACAATATCAAAAAGGAACATTACCTGCAAGAAAGAAAATCAAGCTGCTAGCGCCAACTAACTCACTAACCCGTTTTTCATAAGGAACAATTTTTCATATAAAAAGTTTTTTATAAAAAAATTTCTTCTTGCTCAAAAAATAAAAAAAGGTCGATTTTTCGGTGTCTGAATGAACGTACGTACGACTGTATGTTCAAGAATTTCTCCTTCCCTATAGGACCGATCTGGATGAAATTTGGTAGACAGGTGTAGACTATGAGCGCGGTAGAACGGTTTTCTTTTTCATTTTCTTATATCTCTAGTATGGCGGAAAGGAGCCATTTTTCCCAAAAAGTCCTATGTCGCCAAATGGCATAGGAAGCGGTGTTGCCACGTTTAAAGCATAACAACCTTTTTAAATGATCTCAGGAACGATAAAAGATATGACTATATCCGAATAAACTTTATTGTATAGGCTACATAAAGGCCCGTCACATTTGTTTGAAGAATTTATTCTAAAATCACATCTTAACATATATACAGGATCTTTTTTGTTTTACTAACTTTAGGCTCCATTTTATCGAAAAGTTTCGCACCATTTTTTTTAATATCTTACGTCGGAAATTCCTTTAATACTTAAGCGATTAAACGAGTTTAAAAAAACTCGTACCTCATAGCACCAGAGTAACTGAATTTTGCCAGTATGGGCATTTGAATATACTTAACCGATTTTGAGTAAAAAAATTTGTTTTCACAAATTTTTAGTAACACCCTGTATATTTTCTTAGATTTTCGTAGCCCTTCCGATTTGCTTTACAATGATATACATATGATGGGTCTAGTGTCTAGCTGTTATCATTTCAAAGATTAATATCTTAAAATTTTGCCATGGCAACAGACATTCAACAATCATATTATAAACATGTAAGACATAAGGAAATATTATTTTACGTTGTATGAGACATATAAACTGCTTTCGCAATTGAATAAATGTTGTTATCACTGGCGGGTACACATTATAATTTTGGGAGGGGTACAAAATAATTATTTTATTGACAAATTCAGTTTTTAAATTAGAAGACTGAAATTTTGCTCGCATATAGTATATTGTATTATGCGATGAATGTGTAATGCCATCCCCGCAAGTGGTGTAGAGCGCGATGTTGCCACATTTAAAATTTTACAAACATTTTGCTATATTTCGGGAACTTTAAAAGATAGGACCCTTGAATAAACTTTATTCTATAGGTCACCAAAAGCTCGTTCAATTATATTTGAATTTTTTTTTCTAAAATCACAAATTAATATATATACAGGGTTTTCTTGTTTTGTAAAGTTTGCGATCGTTTAAATTGAGACTGGCTATTGTACTACATTAAATATTTCGGTTCCCATGAAAGTTGAAAACATAAAACACGGCAACAAGTGTAAGACCCTGGGACCTGAATTTTACGCAAAGCGGACACGAAGAAAGGGTGACTCAAAAGCGGTAGTGGGAAAAAATTAAGTCAAAACGACAGCAGACCGGGGCAAAGCGGACAAATTCATAAGACCAGGGCTTCGCGACAGACTGCTCTTTTAGTAATTAGCTGAATAGAGAGTCAAGATGGATCGTAGGTCATGCCAAACCGGTCAGCTAACAGTCCGCGACGTATGCAAATATGACGACTGGGGGATTCATCCATTAGAGTAATGTTGTTTAGCTTATCCTAAACAGTATTGGGCTAATTGAATTTAATAGACGACTTAAAAGGTGACAATCAAAGCTATCTAAACGAAAGCTATGTAAACGACTTTCAGTATATGAAATATGAGGCGACGATCACGTCCACGAATTTTTTATTCAACAAAAAAATATTATTTAGTGGAAAACAAATTAAGTTAAATTGTAACTATAGTCTTAAGTAATAATTGACTAAAATGAGATATGTTTGAAGATCTAAAAACAAAAGGTACATGAGCTTAATGTTAACCTAAAATATCTAACTGAATACCTGAATTTAATTTATCATTAAAAAAATAATTAGGACTCAATGGAGGTGACAAATTTGAATTTAACACCTCGTTTCATTTCAAATTAAAACGAAAGTGTATTAATTGCAACGTCCATGTTAGCAAGATTTATAAAGTAGAAAGAAATTTTGACAATCAAAAATAAATTTGTATTAGTTTAGGGTGTCCTACCTTTTAAGTTCTTCATTCTTCAAATGACATTTCATTTTATGAAATAAATATATTCCTTAGAGTTGGATTACTTCTTTTAATTAAAAAATAATAATATGGAGCCAGCTTGGTAGGATAAGCGAGCAGCTATTATCAGTGTATATGTGAATGATCGAGCAGCTTTCATGAGTATATATGTTAGTGAATCAGTTAATCAATCAATAGGTGAACGAGCACCGTGCCTACTATATTGGAATGTGAGAGGTAGGCACATCTGATTCGATTTAGCTTAATCATGGCCGAAAACAATTAGCAAAATATGGTGAGGTAATCAAATGGAATACATTAGTTGAATGTAATTTACCATCAGAAGGAGAAATGTAGTAATTGAGGCAATTGTCGTAGGAGAATTTGCTAGCTAAACGAGGTTTAAAAGCTCCAACAGAAACGATTGTTTGTTGTCACAAGACTAAAGCTTTGTTGGTTTGAATTCTGAAATTATAATTATGAATTAAATTAAATAAAATTAGAATTAATGAAAGTCATGATTAAATTAAAGTGTTGAATTTAGTATCAGAAACAAAATTGGACCTGAGATTTCTTAATATACAGTACTCTGTAATAAATCATGTAATTATTTTGAGAAAAAAGTCTTCAAGTAAACAAAATTAAATGGACAAGCAACAAGTATATTGATAGAGATAAATTAAAATGAATTACTAAGGTAACTGTGCATAATTAGAAAATAAGTTTGTGACAAACCCAACCACAGAATTTATAAGTAAACAATTTGTATATTTTATTTGTGAAAACATTTGACGAGTCAGAAACGTTATTTTGATTCATTTCCTGGCACGTCATAATGAAGCATGGATAACACTTTTTTTAATGCACGAATGTTTATTTCATTGGCATTTCCTACATTATCAATAGATTTTGTTATGTTTAATCAACTCTTTTATTCCATCAGCCTAAAAGACACTCTATGGTTCTTAGAGGTAAGTAAAGTTAGAGGTAAGGTAATTTATTTAGTGTTAATAAACTAGGGGGATTATTACTTCACATACCTCCCACTCGATAATAATTATAACTTAATTCAATAGTCGATAAATTAAAGTAAGTATTAAAGCTAATTTTCTATGCATTGTACCCCTCAAAAGGCCCCCTCTTACTCAAGTCACGTTGGGGAGTATCAGTCCCTCCAAAAACGTGACACTATAAATTATAAATGGGGCGAGTACTTGGAGTGATATATGAATTAAACTAAACCACTATCTCCATATTTAAAATATACTTTTGGAGATGGCGATGGTGGCTTAATTAAAAAAAAAATATTTTCAAAGAATGACAGATAAGCAACTGTGGTTGTTTGAGAACCAACTCTCAAATTATTAACTGTTGAGAAGCACTTCTTTAAACAATTTATTATGCCACATGAAATCATGTACTCAAGATAAAATTCATATCTACATTTAGTACATTTTTAATTGTTTACATATATACATATACACATCAATGTATTAAAGACTAACATTCTATTAATAAAATACTTTATATTATACACTTTTTTTCAGTATTAAATTTAATATGATTAGAGGCGTACATCTGCTAATACTTCTAAATGTTTTATTTTATGGAAATTGTAAATCGAAAAAACCAAATATTTTGCTAATTTTAGCAGATGATATTGTAAGTATATAAATAGTGCAATATTTTCAAATTGAAATTATTTGTTAAATATCAAAAATGTTGGTGTAAATCTTTATTATTGATTTATTGCGAATATAATTTGAGGAATTATAAGAATTGAAACTGTTATATATGCAGACGCCAAAATAATGAAAGGAATCTTATGTGAAACTAGGAAGAATGCAGGAAGTAATATTTTTTTACATGAAACCTACTTATATTGGAAATAAATCTACATAGGAGTGAAATCAATATAGATTGAATTAGTGCTATTGCAATATCTTCAATAAAATGCGAGGTTTCACTAGTTGAATATTTTTACCGATATTCAGCTCCAACAGAAACGATTGTTTGTTGTCACAAGACTAAAGCTTTGTCGGTTTGAATTTTGAAAATATAATTATGAATTAAATTAAATAAAATTAGAATTAATTCCAAAGAAAGTCATGATTAAATTAAAGTGTTTAATTTAGTATCAGAAATAAAATTGGACCTGAGATTTCGTAATATACAGTACTCTGTAATAAATCATGTAAATATTTTGAGAATAAAGTCTTCAATTAAGCAAAATTAAATGGACAAGTAACAAATATATTGATTGAGATAAATTAAAATGAATTACTAAGGTAACTGTGCATAATAATAAAATAAGTTTGTGACGAACCCAACCACAGAATTTACAAGTAAACAATTTGTATATTTTATTTGTGAAAACATTTGACGATTCAGAAACGTCATTTTGATTCATTTCCTGGCACGTCATAATCAAGCATGAATAACACTTTATTTTACTAATTTTGCTTAGCATTATTTATATAAATGCACGAATATTTATTTCAGAATATTTTTTCCGATTTTCAGCAACTAAAAATATTTAAAAAACTATTTAATCAAATATATTTCTTTATACTATGATAACAGTATAAATCGATATCCAACATGAGCCGTCCTACTTTCACCTCCAATGTTGTCCTAAAGAAAAAAATTACCTTAAAAAAAGGTTAAATGTGGTGGCCCCGTTTGCATTGTCATTAACTGTTATAACGCATTATTATTAAGTGTTGGGCCCAGAGCGGCTGCAGCTTTTAAACTACTATTTGCATGGCTCGTACCTAACCAAACTGTTTACTAAGAAAAGTAAAAAATTTAAAATTAAAAACACAAAATTATTTAAGGGTTGGAACGATGTAAGTTTTCATGGTTCTAATGAAATCCAAACGCCAAATATTGACGCTTTAGCATATAAGGGATTAGTGTTCGATAAGCATTATGTGCAGCAAGCGTGCACACCTTCCAGAGCCGCACTTTTAACAGGCCAATATCCAATAAAACTAGGTAAGTTAGCTTAGAAAATAAAACATTAAAATTATTATAATCTATTTATTAAGGATTAACAACGTAGTATCCTCAGGATTGGAAAGGCATATTATCTTTTAAAAGTTTGAACGAAAGTTATTGAACACGACATAGACGCTGACTTTAAATGGGTGAAAATAAGAAGTGCTGTTGAAGCCACGAGCAAAACGCTATTGATGCATGATTGCGTAAAGAAGAAAAAATGGACGACGGACGAAATCTTTGCCATGATGGAAGACAGAAGGCAATATAAATACAAACATCAACCGAAATACGAAAAAATTTATCGTAAAATAAGAACAAAGATAAAAGATGCAAAAGTGCGCTGCCTGGAGGAGAAATGTGATGAGATCGAGGAATGTAACCAAAAATATGACTACCACAATATTCCAGAAAGAGTTAACAACTAAAAGAAAAATCAACAACGCTCACCTGAGACTGATAGATGACGGAGACCGTATATCAAATGACTTGAAGCTTATGCACACGATTACGTAGAGTGACTTTTTAACGATGAACGCAAAATGATATGGAATCCAGATAACGATATGACTGGACCTACAATACTAAGATCTGAAGTGGAAAAAGCATCCCTAAAAAACGTCAAAACACCAGCCCAAGGCAGCATACAGAGCGGGATCCTAAAGCTTTTGTGCAAAACAGATGACCATTGCCTCGTTTTTCTGACTGAACTTCTTAACTCCTTTTACGACAAAGAGGAGATTCCGGAGTAATAGTTGCGGCCAACATTTGTGGCCATACTTAAAACACCAAGTGCAAAACTGTATGATCAACACCAATTAATAAGCCTAATAAATCACAATACTATGGTTTTTAGGAACATTATCCACAATAAAATATACAAGTGTAAAGCAGATATCTGAGGCAGAATTTGGGTTCCGGTATGCACTGGGCAAAAGAGAAGCGATCTTCAGTCTGCAAGTACGAATTCAAAGATGCAGATATATGCACAAGGACGTTCATCTGTGCTTTATCGACTTCTCTTTGACAATGTCAAACATAATAAACTCATTGAATTGCTCAGGAAGATGGACATTCATGGTAAGGATCTGCGGATAATAACCAGTGTCTCTTGGAAGCAAGACACCGAGATAAGGGTGGGTAACGTAGTCTGCGGGAAAATAAGTATTAGAAAAGGGATGAATTCTCTCGCCGCTTCTGTTCCACATATACTCTGAAGAAATCATTAAAGAAGCACTAGGAGAAACTTCTGTAGGTATAAAAATAGACGAAGGGGTAATTAACAATATTTGATACGGTCATGACACAGTTATCATTGCCAATGATTACAAACACATACAGCAAGTCAAAACTATGACTTTGAAACCAATATAGATAAAACTAAATGCATGCTGATCAGCAGAATGCAACAACGTCCGATGAAAATAACAATAAACAGCCGAAACATTGAATAGATGGAGACGTACACATACCTTGGAACCACAGTCAATTCAAAATGGGATCAGTCAACAGATCCCACTTTGAACATAAATTAAAAAAGCACTTGAACAATATGAAAAAGTAATTCAGAACTAAAATCTAAACAGAATTAAATTTAGAACTGGGCAAATGTTACATCTTTTCTGCCTTGCTTTATGGAGTAGGGCCACAGCAGAATCCTTTGAGCTGTGGATATATCGCCGCAATCTTCGGATATCCTGCACTGACCATATCACCAAGGTGGAAGTGATGCAGGGAATGGGAAAAAGCAAAGAAGTAGTTTTCAGCGTAAAATCAACGGAAGCTTGTATACTTTGGACATATTGTGAGACATGCTAAGTACCACCTATCGCCGTTAATAGTCTAAGGAAAAGACGATAACAAAAGAGGACCGCGAAGAAGATGACACTCGTGGAGGCATAACGGATGCCAAAGGTTTGGATTAACATTGTTCGATTGAATTGTTAAGAGGAGCCGTAAGCAACGTCAGAATAGCCATGTTAATAGTCAACGTCTGCAACGGATAAGGCAGTCGAAGAATAAGAAGAATGTATGTTTCTCTAACATCTTCCATTTTAAATTGTTTATTATTTCTAGATCTTCTAGAGCTTTATGTATTTAATTCACACATATGGTCGTAAATAAAACATTTCCATTCCATGGCAATTCGAAATCACCCTATAAAGTTTTTTAGCATGACGGAGCTTGACGGAAGTTCTTTTGATAATCGCGTATGATAGCTGATATTTTCCAGACTGATTAGAAAAGTTTCTCGAAGTAGCTTGACCATTTACTCAAATATTTCTTCACCATATCCTTGGTTGATGTTAGTTAGAAGACTAAGAAAGCAGCATAATTAAATAGAATATCAACGATGAGGTTATATTACTCACTAAATTTAATTTTAGGATATCAAGGAACCCCGCTGTGGCCTGGTGAAAACAGAAATATACCACATAATATCTCAACTTTACCACATTCATTGAAGAAACTGGGATACAAAACACATCTCGTTGGAAAATGGCATTTAGGGCACGGATTTAAAAATTCTACACCTTTGGCTTATGGATTTGATTCACATTATGGGTATTGGAATGGGTATATTGGTTATTATGAGCACAAAATTAGCAACCCAGTAAATATTTTATGAATAAAATCTTTTTTATTTACTTCATTTCTTGTCATTTTATCAATAAAAACTGCAGTGATATATATGTGATACGATAATACTTCTATTTGCAGACTATGGATGGCATCGATTTTTATAGAAATTATGTACCACAAAACGAAAGCGGAAAATATTTTACGGACTTAATTACTAATGAAGCTATTAGAATCATAAATGATCATAACAAGGAAGAACCATTCTTTATGATGCTATCACACTTAGCGGCACATACTGGAAAAACAGTAGCCCCAGGTCATACTGTTTTAGAAGTTGACGACGTTGAAAATACGTATAAAAAGTATTTTTATATAAAAGATAAGAACCGTAGACTTTTAGCAGAAGTTATAGAAAAAATGGATAAATCTATTGGACGTGTAATTAAAACTTTAGAATATAATCACTTAATTAATAATACAATTATATTATTTATGTCGGATAATGGAGCTCCAACGATAGGCTTGCATGAAAACTTTGGTTCTAATTGGCCATTAAGAGGAATCAAAATGTCACTTTATGAAGGTGCCGTTAGAGTAGGTGCTGTTATGTATTCAAATTTATTAAAAGAATCTGGAACATTATTTAAACCATTATTCCACATATCAGATTGGTTTCCTACTTTATATAGAGCAGCAGGTGGGAATCCAAGTGACTTAGGTATATTAGATGGAATAGATCAGTGGAATAATTTAATTAGTGATAAGCAAAAAAATATAAGGCACAATATTCTGCTTAATATTGACGAAGCGGAACATTACTCCGGAATTATAGGATATAACGGAAGATACAAGCTTCTTAACAATTCATGGCCTGACGACACGTATAATACCTTCTTAGGAGTATCTGGAAGAAGCTGGTATCCGGTATACAAAGTACAAAATGTTTTAGAAAGTGATGCATACGTTGCGTTATCACATGCTAACGGTCGGTACGGACACAATTCTTTAACAGAAAGTTTGGAAATTATTTGGAAAAGAAAATTATGGACACTTTCTAATTGTAGAACAACACAGAATCCCTCAAAATGTACTGGCATTTGTCTCTTTAATTTACATAGTGATCCTTGTGAAACGACGAATGTAGTAGAGAAACATTCACAAATTGTTGATAATTTGAAAAATTTATTGACTCATTATGAAAATGCGTTAATACCACAACAAAACACAGAAATAAATATTAACGCCGACCCGAAATTTTGTAGCGGCTACTGGTTCAATTGGATGGAAGATGCAGGAAAAGGTTGCTACTTTAAAACACATTAAACTTAGTGTTTACATTGTGATTTTACATTTTCATCTTGTGATATATAATTATTTAAGAATGTATGAGGAAGTGTTTAAACGTATTTGTAATTATTTAAATATTTATTATTTAAAATTCTTCGATTTAAATTTAATAAATAATTTACAACTTAAATTTGTTTATTTCATAAATAATTTACATAGTATATTTCAAAATCTTGATGTTTAAGCAGCAGGTGGGAATCCAGGCGTGGCTTGGCTGCTCTACTGGCTGCTTCTGGTGGTCTTACTTCGAGTTCGCAAGATCAGGTACTAATTTATTATGCAAAAATTCTCGCTATTCTCTCAAAAATTCTCGCTAAAATTCTCGCTATTCTCGCAAAATTCTCGCAAAAATTCTCGCGAATTATTCGTAGGCGAATTCAAAAGTTCAAGGTACGCCAGACTGCCCTATTTCCCAAAATTCATTTAAGCGGACAACGCCAATTTCTAGGCATCTTTTATATGACTTAACGGTTTCTAGTAATATTTCATACACAGTGAGTGGGATACAGTCAGGCCCGCTAGCGATATTACTTTTAGACTATCAATTAAGTTTTCGACTTCCTGACTTGTTACATGTCTGAATTGTACCTTCTTTTGCATTACTATATCGCTATAGTAATGCAATACTATATCGCTATAGTTACTATTCCCACTATAGATTATCGGTTCTGTTTTTATCCTTTGTTTTAGACATTATACTCTTTGATCATTTAAACACCAAACCTATTCAAAAAACAAATCGCTACGTAGCTGCGGAGAATTGGTTTAGGTCAATAGAATTAGCGAAGAGACTAAAGGAAAGAGACCTGCCAAATGTAGGAACAATAAAGAAAAATAAATGAAAACGACCCCAACTTTTTTGCCAAACAGAAATCGATCTGTCGCATCAACTTTATATGGTTTTACCCAAAATATTACGCTAATTTCTTTTCTTTCGGCATATTCAAAAGAAAAATAAAATAAAATAAAGCCGGGCTTATAGCAATGTCAGAGGACCCACTTATCTACCTGATTCTTAACTGCAATTTAAGTATCAATAAAACATTTTGAAATATGTACTTCGAGCAAGTCCAGTTGACCAAACAAATAGTCGAGTAAGTAATGTATGTTGCAAGCTTTCATATGCAGCGATCTATACACAGTTTAATTAAATAGATCTATACCCAGTTTAAATAAATAATTGTGTATAGTTTTCAATATCATTTATTAAATATTTTCCTTAAATTGAAATATGTCGAATTGAAATAATA
>WYDF02094538.1:0-24078 GCA_009867245.2 Adranes taylori | reverse complement strand
CTCAAGGTAGCCTAAAAATTGGGTTACCTTCTTGTTTAGTTTCCTATTGTTTTATACTGTAAATATTAAATATTATATTCTAAAATAAGTATATATTATTTTATTTTATTGGTTTTATTTCGCGTCATATAT
The DNA here is from genome assembly GCA_009867245.2 of Adranes taylori. Taxonomy (NCBI): domain Eukaryota; kingdom Metazoa; phylum Arthropoda; class Insecta; order Coleoptera; family Staphylinidae; genus Adranes; species Adranes taylori. The sequence goes on along the minus strand of WYDF02094538.1, from coordinate 23,946 downwards.
GCGAAAATTCTTTTGTAAACATTATAAACTGCAACTATACCAATATGTGTACGTAGCGCAGAGGAATACTACGCTTGTAATCCAAACGTCCTGAGATCGAATCTAGCGTGAAGCAGTGTACTTATAAAAAAAACACATAGATTTGGTTATAGCGAATTACATAATATAATTATCTAAGCGGTGTTATAATGATTATTTACAATCACTGCGGCAATATGCAAACAATGAGCAAAACAGTACCTGAAATCGTTCAAACAAAAAAGCATTCGGCAATATTTTAATATATTTTACCATATACGCATGGCGAAAAGGTCACCAGAGCACATAATGCCCACAAATGACATGTAAAGAAGAAAAAGATTACGTTTAGAACGAGATAAGAAAAGGTCTGATTCATATTGATACTATTGCTCCATGTTGCACAAGTTTGAGCTTTTTGATACTTCCTGACTCGATGATAGTAGTTTCAGCGGCTGCTAACTAAATAGAAACGCACAGCGTAACGTCTAAGTAAGAAATCTCGTTTATTTGTAAAAATACTCAGTCCTATATATAAAATGATAAAATACGTAGTAATAAACAATACATTGTATGTCTATTAGCATTATTATGCAGTTAGTTGGATTGATTGCGTTGACAATGCTTTAAAAGCGTGCCTTTTGGTTTTTAGTTCGTACAGATGTACTTTGTATGGAATAAAAATGCAACCTAAGTTTGCCCAGATTGTTTATGTAAAATACTAAAGATGTGAAATCGATATGTATCTCACTAGCGTTAAACAATATTCTAATAACAACATTCATGAATATAACTGTTTTTAAACATGTGTAACAGATTGTTATAGCATCTTCCTAGCGGATTCTTATGGGCTTAGGTATGGGACTTCCCATCTATGTAAATATAAACATGAATTTTGGGATATATATATATATATATATTGGTATATATATTTGAGACTAAGAGATCGTTTGACCGATCACGATGAAAGTTGGAAGAAATATGTAGTTTGTCAGTGAGAAGGTTTTTAAGCTATCCACTTAGTTATAACTCACCACTAGATGGCGCTGTAGCACATCAACTTCTACACCCTTCAATCGATCGCTATGAAAATGTATACACAGGTATTTGTGTACGATGAATATTTTTATGTTATTCACTTTGTTGTAACTCGCTTCAGAAGACACCGGAATTGGTGCGGCCTGTGGCCGCGGAAATTCGGTCATGTCTCCGGCCGTGGCAATTAAACCACTCCGCTAGCCGTGACAAAGGCACATAAGTTGAGCAAGTAGTTGCTCGCGGTGAAGCCGCGACCGCGATCTGCGATAATTAGGCCATGTCGCTGCCCGCGGCAAAGAAGCGGCCGCAGATCGCGGAAATTACTGCATGTGGCTGTCCGTGGCAATGCGGATGTCCGTGGCAATGCGGATAGCTAAGTTATCCGCGTCGTAGCCAAATATGGGGACCAAGTGGGGGAGGGGGCTGAACAACGTTTGCCGGATCCGCTAGTAAAATATAATGACAAAGTGTATGATGTGATACATGCATGATGTATAGATGCATGATATTATACAATGGTATAGCTAAGCAAGAGTTTAAAGTGACATATAAAGTTAAAATTATAGATAAACATAAATTCCTTATTTATTACATTAGTACAGTGCACCCTCTGCACCTACTAATTGCACTTCAAATCTACTTCTTTAAAAACATTTTAAGACTTTCCATGTTTGTTATGCTAGTGGTAATTGTTTGGTATAGCAGAGAAAATCATTTAGTTGAAGGGATGTAATAAACAGTTTGCTTCGTTTCATACGTCTTATAGACACTTCAATGGCAACATGACTAAAAGCATGAAAACAAACCGAAACGCATACTATAAAAGAATAAGAGTCGGTATAACTACTGACAGCTAAATATTTTCAGCGGCAACGGAAAGCAAACACTTTAAGTATCAAACAGACAACCCATACGGAATATTCGTAATGTTTTTAACCACGCCTATGCCGAACAAGTGGAAGGGATCCACACGTGCTGGTTTATTATGCACCCGCAGGGATATAACCAGCGACTTAAAATACTTATGACTTAGCACGGTTTTCGCGTTGCAGGAGGGGAAGAAGAGGTGGGGGGAAAATGAACAAACGACACACCAATCTGCTTCGGCGGCTGCTAATCTTGTTAAATGTCCTACGAAAGATTGGAAATGTGTATATGTGTGTGCGTGTGTGAGTCCGAGTTGAATGTTGTCAAAACAACAAGGTGCGCTCCAATATGCTTGGCTTTGTCTAGCAAGCCGCGGTAGTTGTATGTTTGTTTGTTGTCTGTTTTCCCGAAAACGTTGAAGTGATGTGAAATGTGTGAAGCTCCAATACGTTGTAGTAGTGGAAGTAGCAACAAAACAGAGAGAAGAAGGCCACACACATGCTACGATGGTTTCAGCTAGTGGTGCTTGCTGTGCTGTCTGTGTCACCTGCGAAGGCACACATAGCACGCGCCGTATGACGTTTCACCCAAGGCGGTATAAGCTTTTGGTCGTTTCGTCCTCGTGACAAGATATCGCGAAATATATTTCCAACATTCAACTTTACGCGACCTGTTTTATTTCCACGCGTTTCTTTCGTCTTATCGGTTTAAGAACTATATAAAAATTTTCTTATGTGTCAATTTGTGTAAATCCTCATCAAAAATTCAACAGCATATGCTTTTTGAAATTAAGACTTGAAATTAAATCTGGTTTAGTTTAAACACAAACTGCGTGTTTTCAATATACGGTTTATGAAAAGAATCTTTATAGAACAAACTTAATCAGTTGTCCCAAATGACATTGAAATGAAATTTTTTTTTATTGTGGCTGAAATTTACAACAGATTTCAGAAATTCATTTCTAGACAATTGTTAATAGCTAATACTTTATGAAAGGTGATAATCAAATCTGTAGATCAGTTGAAGTGTGGAAGACTATGTGTTTTATTTTCTATAGTTGGCGATCGTCATTAAATGGATGATAATTTAACGATGCGTCCGTCTTCAACGGATTTTAGTATTGCAGCAATTATGTCACGGCACGGTCGTGCTAAAAGCCAGAATTGTCGAAGTGAAAATGGTGGTGAGCCTTTATCACCTCTAGGTAATTACATATTTTATTAATATATACTACATCTGATCTTTTCTTTTTATTAATATGTTTGTTTACGCCTATGATTGTGGAGCCTTCCACAAAACAGTCTGCTAATGTAGCATGCTTCTGGGCTTGTTGCCTCTTCAGGCATAAATTCTTTCCTCCGGCGCGGCCAGCTCTTCAGTCCAAATTGCCGCGCCTCTGGCGAGGACAACAGCTCTGCTGTCGGCATTGTCTCGGGTCTCAGCGGGACCCATTGTGGGTCTCGTGGATCCGATAGTTTTCTCTCGGTGTCCCGGTGAAACCTAACTAAAATAGAAATCTGTTGTATTTCCTGTTGTAATCCGTTGTTTTTCAGCTATCTCCCGTTTCTCCCAGTTTCCTGTTTCTCTTGTTGTAACAACCATCCCATTGAAAATATTCTTCGTACTCAAATGTCTATGTCAAGTAAGCTCGGTAGTTCAACTAGTAGTATGCGGCCAGCAAGATTTTGAAGTACTGGATATTTTGAACTACTGGATATATTTGACGTGGTGATGGCTAATTGAGTGTAAATAATTAAAACGGTATTACATATGTATATAAAAACGCATTTATGTATTGGTCAAATTAAGAATCTCAATTTTCAATAAAAATTACGGATACATATGTATGTATGTACTTTTCAACAATCTGATCTTGAATGTACTGTACTGCACATATATATGCTATGTATATCTATATGCATAGTTTAAGTTCCATTTTGAATGAAAAAATCATTTATTTTTGATTGTTTCTTCCTTTAAAAACCTTCCACAATACATTTTCCTTCAACTTACACAAAGTGACAAACGTACTGGCTGCGGCAGAATTCTGTTCGGTCCCGGCTATACTTGTTTCGATGGCTACGAGGGCGTTGTTTGACTTAACGGATGCCGCCGTTTTCAGCGTTATAGGAACCTCATCGTCTTCGGTTTCTTCATTTCATTCTTATTCGATCACCTTCAAAAGTTCTTCATTAGTGAGAGGTTGGTGAGCAAACCTGTCATCTTCTGCGAACCAATCTGCTATGTCATCTCTGAATTCCGATCATGATTCACAGTTTCTTAAATTAGTCTGGCTAGTTGCAGCTCATCTTCTGGTTCCCAAGGATTGCCCTCATCACAATTTTCGACCGACGGCCACAACTTCTTGCAGGACGATCTAATGACTTTCGGGGAAACTTAATCTCAAGCTTCACATCGGGTGCTCTGTCGAGGAGTAACAATGTCTTGAGTGGAAGATGCTTCCTTTTTAAAAATTTGCGTACCACCGGCACAAAGTCTTAATGAAACCACTCCACAAATAAAAGTTAAGTCATCCGTGCCTTGTTTTGACTTTTGTAGCGAGTTGACAGAGTTATGTTCTTCAGTGCACGAAGCCGTTTTGACTTTCCGATAACTAGAAGTTCTAATTTGTGATGCGGTCCGTCGGTACTTTCCAGCCGTCAGCAGCGGCTTCACCGCGATGGAATTACGTTTGTCGCGGCAGCATCTTCCCGAACATTTCGGTCTCATCCGCGTTTTAAATTTGTTCGGCTGAGAGACCGAGCTTTTCAGTAAGTTCCTTAAACTTTTGTACAAACGATTCAACAGTTAACTGGTTACTAGAAACTTTCTCGCCGCCGATTGTTAACAGGCGAATTCCATGGCGTGCCTTAAATTTAGACAGCCATCTGTCATTAGCTTTGAAGTGTTCCTTTCTATAAATTTGTGAGTTATAAGACAAAATCTACTCGTTCTAAACATCAGCTATAATGACACTATTACGATGACGTTCCTGTAAAAACGATCTGTAAAGTGCAGTTTCCATATCCTGGAATTCTCCAGTCTTCACTGTTAGGCGAGACTTGAGTCCAGATTCTGCATTTTTCACATACTCCTTGATTTTGTCCTTGTTCTTTTATATGGAATAAACAGTTCCTCGATTAATATTGAACACTTAGACACATCTGTCAGCTTTTCACCAGCATCCAAGCAGCGCATAATCTAAGCTTTAACCTCCAAGGACGCAGTTTCATGTTTACGTTTTTCGGTCGACATTTCTCACTTGATAAGAAGACGCTCACAGTTCATGCTGACATACACAGTACAACACCACTTAATGCCCTTCACTTGCTGTATGCGCTAAGACACAATTATGTATTTAAAAAAACTGCGTAAAGAAATTTAACAATGCACGCTTCAACGTGCACGTCTGCGTCAGTTCTGTTTTGTTTGTCAACAGCATGTGGAACTACTGGGCGGCTGAACCGACAAATGTTGAATTACCGAACATGGTGGCTGCAAACTGTTAAGCTATAGCGCGGGCTCCGCGTGCCAGGAAAAGACCGGTTGAACGGTGTAGAAGTTGATGTACCGCAGCGCCATCTAGTGGCGAATTACAACAAAATGGATAGCATAAAACCTTATCCCCGAAAAATATATATATATATATGTGTCAACTTTGTAGATATAAAGGAAACGCAGACTAAAACAGTTTGCAATCAATCTGTTTTGGACATAATTTCCAGGACATTTTAAACCAACTACAAGGTATTCTTTTATCAGGACGTAAGGTACAGGCCAATGAAACATTTCTATTTAAATCGCAATCTGAACATTCATATAACAAGACAATTAACAAATTTAAAGAATTTATGAATCAATATAAACACTGCTATACAAACATATACGTCAATTCTCAACAGTTCATGTTGCACCGTGCGGCTAATTTCTTCTGCTTTAGGAGCGTTTTCTGTCCACAATTCGCACCCGTACATTAATTGCTTAATTGCGGTCTAGTTGTCATAATTTTAATGTTGCTCTAATGAACTATTTTAAATTATGTTAACTAATTTTCGTAAGTTAATTGGAAAATTATAATGGCTCGATCATATGTAATGAGCGCAGTGTCATCGACACATTGCAACACCTCTGTGTGTTATAAATGTTGCAATTTGGACATATTACGCACATAAGTATTACATAAATAATATTTGAGAAAGATGACATCCTGGTGGTTACTCTTCTACGGCTTCTCTTCGGCTAGACAGCAAGTTCCCAATTTGTATGTGGAATATTCTACCTGATAGAAATGCTTGAATGAATGTTGTTATTTATATTGGAAACCTCACTTGTCATTTGTCAAATAATTTTAATATATATATTAATTTTAATAGGTGTGCTATTTCAATAATAACAACAAATCTGTAAAAAAATGGCCTGTTCAAGATGTAATGCGTCATTTGACCCATTATTATAAGAAATCTTCAGCATGTTCCTTATTACCATACTGGTCGCTCCACGGCCGGCCAGCTCTGTTATCCGCATTGCCACGGCTTGCAGCCTCTGGCGCGGCCAACTCAGCTGTCAGCATTGCTGCGCCTCCGGCGCAGCTAGCTATGTTGTCAGCATTGCAGCGCCTCCGGCGCAGGTACCTATGTTGTCTGCGTTGTAGCGCCTTCATTTCCATTTACTTACTTCCTCTCCTCTTTCTTATATTCTCTTCCACTTCCCTTATTTTTGTTTATCTCCTGCATAATATTTACTCCCCTAACCTCATTTCCAAAATATACTCCCGTGTATATTCTTCATTATACCTACTATTTCTTATTCTTCCATTCCGCATGGGTTTTTCTACGAAAATTATTTTGCATCCAGTGACCCAGCATTTATACCGATCACATTCCTGTAATATAATTTCAATCGGCATCGATCTCTCTACTTCTATTACTCTCTTCAGACATCCTCTGGGCACTTTTTCTATTTCTACTCACATACCGCTCATACTTCAATCCCATACATCTTTATACTTCTAACACACACATCCAAAATCATTCATCCCCATGTTTATTGATCCCCGAATATCTCTAAATAATTTAAATTATTTTAATCAGCAATAATTTTGCCGATCCTATTTTAAGCCTTGAAAGTCGTTATTTTTGACTGCGTGACAAAGTAACCTGTTGCAGTTTAAACACTCTTAAACTATAGAAATCCAAAATTAATTTAAATAAGCCGTGTGCTGTGGTATATTGAGTCGTTGGTTTTCATTAACTTAGTGATAATGATGCTACCAGATGCAGCGGATAGTGATAAAGACTTCCACCGACGTCATACATTCCTCATTTAAATAGGCCTGCTGCTCTTCTTTCCCTTGAAGTTTACTTATGCAATTCAAATGTTTTTTCTTGCCGCTATCATAGTATGAGCCATGACCAATGACGCTGGCTAAGTGACATTTCTGTTATTCAAGTTATGTCGGTTATTCTTCTAAAATACAGTCGTCAGACCTTGTCTTTGATGTAGCGGGGTGCATCACGGACAGAGAGGATTGGCATTTCGATCTAATTTTGCCACCTCCTCCTACAGCCCGCGAAATTAATTACAGGTAACCCTCCAATATCACAATTGATAGAAAAAATCACGTATTATTCGAGACTAAGTTACAAAACGGAGGGATGCGTTCCGAAATTTTTTTACAACAAAATATTTTTTCTAATTTGAGCTGAAAACACAATTTTTTTTTTAGATACTGTCCGTGTGAACATGTCTAGGTTGGATTCTTGGAGTAACTTTGATAGTATTGAACAATCACAGTTGGGTCAACCCACAGACGATGCATTTAATTGTTCAACAACTCTTAACCCTGACATTGTCCATTTGGATTCTAATAAGTCAAATTGTTTTATTGTGGATCAAACTAAAGATTTTAATACGCCTTTTACTCCTAAAATTTGCTCTTCATGAATGAATTCCGAAGATCTGGTTACTACAGGGGATGATTCAGCTTTTCATACAGCTAGTTCGATAGGGCACAAATAAAAGAATCAATTCCGTATATAACAGCTTGGGATAACATTTCCAATAATAATTCCATTTACATGAACCTTTCCACAGAAGAAGAAGGTTTTCTCTCAGATCGATCTCAGGATGTCTTTGAAGTTAGACAATTCTTGAACACAATGAACCTTAACATTATATTAGATCCTGGACAATATCGTTCATGAATTTTGGTATCTTCCTCAAGTTGAATTATGATTTACCAACCATTTTGCAAAAGACCAAACCACTAGTAGATTTCCAATTAAGTAGAGCATTAAATATCTCTGTAACTCTAAATTCACTGATAAGGAGTGGGATTTTCTAAATTCGTTCTTCAAGACTAACGTTTCAGTCAATTTGATTAAAAAAGATAGGTTTTTATTGAGAGTAGAAGTTTTGAACATTTTAGAGAACAATAAGTAGTTAATGGAAAACTATTCTTTTTGTAATGAACTATTCCATTTTTACAAGTAAGCTATTAACCATAATCATAATGAGTCAGATTTCTATTGATTGATTGGCAAAAAAGATAATCTCACTTTTACTAAAGCAGACAAGTGGAATTCATTAGTAATTTTAAATTATATAGACTGTGATGTTGGCTATCCACAGCCGACCGAAATAGCTGAACAGAAGACAGACTAGCTATTTCGGTCAGTCTTCTGACCGAAATACCATTTTTCTCCATTTTCTCAGATTCTTAAACCACAATGTCCTCCTCCCTCCAAATGGTCTTCGGCCACTCATTCTGCCCTACAGTATGACTTTCAGTATTCTATATTTAGTTTCATTGAGCATAATGTGACCAAAGTACTCCATTTTACGCACTTTCACCATTGTGGATACTTCCTTCTTTCTCTTCATACGATGAAGAACATTTTCGTTGGTAATATGGTCAACCCAGCTGACTTTCAGCATCCTTCTGTAAACCCACATTTCAAATGCTTCCAATCGTTTCATTGATGCCTCAGTCAGTATCCATGATTCCACACCATAGAGCAAGACTGAAAACATGTAACATTTTACTAATCGTGTTCTCAACTCGATTGGTAAGTCTCTGCTGCATAGAATCATTTTGACTATTGTAAACGCAGCTCTTGCTTGTGCGATTCTACATTTGATTTCGTGTGAATAATCGAGCTCTTCATTTAAATAGCTGCCAATGCATATGAATTTCTGTACTCTTTCCAGTCTCATATTACTGTCCCAGACCACCATCTCTTATTCGGTGCCTGCTATAAATAAAAAATTTTGTTTTGCTCGTATTTATTTTCATACCGTATTCCTCGCATACGGTACATAAAAAGAAGCTGTTGTAGATCTGTTAAACTAGTTGCAAGCAGCACTGAATCATCTGCGTAGCATATGTTTATTAAGTATCTCCCCATTGACCAAAACCCTTCCTGCATCTCACTTAGGGCTTCCATAAAAATTTCCTCCGAGTACAAGTTAAACAAGAGCGGAGACAAAATGCATCCCTATCAGACGCCTTTCCTGATTTCAACTTCATCTGTACAGTCTTTTCCCATTCTTACTGAGGCTGTTTGATTGAAGTAGAGGTTATATATTATACGGATGTCTTTCTCATCCAGTTCAGTAGATTTCAGAAGTTTCACTAGGCAATCATGTTTAACTCTGTCGAAAGCCTTTTCGAAGTCAATAAAACAGGCATGTACATCACATTTGGAGTCTCGACATCTCTGTAGAAGTACCTGAATCCCAAACAAAGCATCACGGGTTCCAAGACCGCCACGGAAATCAAACTGATTCTCACCAATTCTTTCCTAGAGTTTTCGGTAGATCCTTTCGTCTATAATATTTAGAAATACTTTTAGGGCATGACTCATGAGGCTTATAATCATGTAATCACTACATTTGTAATAAATGTAGAGCGTAACCAATCCATTCGAATATCACTTGTTTTGTAAATTAAATTGAAGAGCTTAGTGAATGTTGCCAGATCATCTCCTTCCATTAGTTTCAAAATTTCACCATGGACCTTGTCCAGGCCAGTTGCTTTGTCATTTTTCACCTACTAATGGCTTTTTCAACCTCACATTCCATTATTTCCGGGCCTAAGTCACCCGAGAAGTTAACATTCAGAGCTCTTTTATCATCAAATATTTCTTCGACGTACTATTTCCACCTCATAAGTTTTTGCTCCGTATATATCACCATATTTCCGTTTCCATCCTCCACGTATGCCATATTAGACATTTTTCTACTACTTCTTCGTATGCCATATTAGACACATCCAAATACTTCTTTTATCTTTTTCAACATATGGAAAGAATCAAAAGATCTATCACAATTTTCTATTTCTTGGCACCTCTCAGAAACAATCTCGATTTAGCCTCTCTTACCTTCTAACGAATTTCCATCTGAACTCTTTTATATTCGATACTGTTTATATTTCTATGATGTCTTTTCATGTTCATCAATTGCAAAATTTCATCGGTCATCCATTTTTGGTTTATGTCATGCCTGCCCTTCTTGAGATGTTTTTCAGTGACGTCTTGGAGGATATTCTTGGTGTTTTCCGACAACTAATATGCACACACTTCATTTGCAATGTTTACCTTTAAATGTCTCAGTCTTTCATTCAACTTTGTTTTTGCATTGTCATAGATGCTTTCGTCTCTCAGTTGCCCTAAATTGACTTCCTTTTCGGCCCAGAGTTTGCTCAATTTCAAGTTGAGAAATTCATTGTCTTTGAAACAGATTACAACTTTGAAACATATTATAACTCGTAATCAGCCATCTTAGGAACATTGAAGTGTTCTCATTTCATTAGCTTCGGAGGGTTGATTTTTTCCTTAATGCCAGCCCACTCGTAAACAAGAGCATCCTTTTTGTTGGGCCACTTCCAGGACTTTTTGGTTCTGCTCATAGAATCTACTATAGGGCCTAACTCTTCTCCATTGGGCAGTTTTGTTACCAAACCAATGTCTTCATCGAATTCTTCAGATCCACTTGCGGTTACAGAAAAGTGCGAGCCATCATCAGAAGCACTGCCATCATGAAGACTATAAAAACTGGAGTTTTCTGATTAACTAGCTGGTTTTTGCTTTCTAAGTCGGTCCTCTTTTTCGGCTTAAGTGTAGGAGTTGATGCGGCTTCAAAGTCCATTTAATTTGCGCTTGACTCATCAAACAACTTTGTACAAACACATTTTCCAGCTGGAACATCCAACTTCTTACGTTTCATAGTAGGCCTACTTTTTGTTACCTCCTTCCTTTTTTCTGCAAGGTTTTGCATGAAACTGTCTCATATCACCAAGCGCTCCAGTACTTTGGTGTTGTCAAAAGGTATGATATCTGTTTTTTCGAATTCAGATATCATGTTTTTCTTCTTCTCTACAAACAAACAAGCAACCAGTTGTTTTAGCATTTTAGGAAATTTATCCTTGGGCAAGCTTGTCACTGACTTGTTTTTTTTTCTTCCGTCAATATCTTAACGCCATTCTCTTTTCATGGGGCCGTTGTAGGTCACATCCAACAGTTGAATGAGGTGCGTAGAGTTTGGTGGCAGACACGCAAACCTTACATTGTTTTCATCGCAAGCTTTTAAAACTTCTAAATTGATATGGGAACTTATGTTATCGCATATCACAACCTTGACATCAGGCAGCTTTTTCAACTGAGAAAGTAAGGTGATCATAAACCAATCTTAGAACGTCCCCATGTCGAACCAGCCACTTTTTGTCCTGTTGTATCTGTAACCCGCAGAGCCACCTTCGGACAATGTCGACCACAGGTCCTCTGACTTGTAAACCACGTAGGGGATATCATCTCTCCAGAACCTTTTCCACAAAATATCAAGGAGGTACAAGATTCAGTTGATTCCATGATACATTACAACGTACTTCTGCCCTCTTTTACAAATGATCTTGCTTGCTCTGGGGTCATCCGGCAGGTTTGTTTCATCGTAATTCCCTATGTTCTCTCTTGGAACATTACTGAGGATAGTTTATAAGTTGTCAAAAGACTCATTGACTGCTTTTTCATGAATAGCAGTCCTTACTCGTTTTATGTTACTTGCTGGACGCACCGTTAACCTAGGGAGACGTTTTCTAAATGACACTGCCCAATCAGGACCCGGAAAATTGTTTTTAAAGCTCTATACTGTACGCCCTTGTTCCTCAGGAAAGCATTTAATTGACTATCTCAAATCGAGATCAGTTATGGGAAATCCAAATTCAGCCAAGTTGTCAATATGAGCTTCAAATGCCTGTTCTTCTATTTGAGTAAAGACTGTCGGATGGCCATGTTTTTTTGCCGGTAACCCATAGGTTTTAAGCTTATTTATTATTGTGCTTCTAGGTACGTTGTAATACTAACTTGTACTTCGTTGTGTTCTTACTCCACCTTTTATGTCCTTCAAATAAGCTTCCAAGGTCTCAGCATTGTAATCGGCATATTTTCTCGAACCTGGCTTTCTCTTGCAGTTTCTCGTCATTGTGCGATCAGCAACTGGAACAAAAACAACAAACATAATATGTAGTTAGTAAAAACATTCATTAAAAAGATTTGGTAGTAAAAAAGATGTTTGTAGATAGGGCGACTTTGGTCCAAACTAGGCTTGGTACAAAGTAACTCCGAAAATTTCGTTTTTAGGTTATGTTGACAAAAACTTTAAAATGTACAGTCTAAATAAAAAAAAATATGAAAAACAATTATCACACATTGGTAACAGGTTACTAAAGATAATATTTTGACGCTTACCTTATTTTTATCTCGTAACTGGATTCGTTCACAATGGAAAGATTGGATGTAAACAATTCACTCATCAAATCAAAGATTTCCAAAAACTCCAGTGTTGCGAATGGCAAAAATTTTAATTTACCTAAAACTATTAACATACCTTCAAATACGGTACAAACTATTTTTTAAGCCCAGAAACACCCATATGTCTTGTTTTGCTTGTTCAGTACAAAAATTAATAACTTTTTTTTGTGTTGGACCAAAGTAACCCGGCAAGCAACCAGTAGTCCCAGTTGGTGGCACTTAAAGAAAATTATATGATTGCCTCCTTGGATGTGGTGAACCTCTTTCCTTCAGTGCCTGGTGAGAAGGTCCTAAACATCATTTCTGAAGAACTTAGGTCAAGCTCATTGTCGGCTCATGAGTATAATTTTATCATTACTTTACTTACATTTTGTCTAAATCAAAACAATTTTCAATTCAATAATAAGATTTACAAACTAATGTCTGGACTAGCTCTGGGATCTTGTCACAGCTCTTTATTAGCAGAAGTTTTTATATCTCAATGGAAAATAAGTTGTTTTCATCAAAATTGTTGTTGATGACATCCCCATTGTCATCGAAATCATCAAGAGAATGATTTACTTATAGTCAAGGAACAATTTAATAATTTTCGTCCGCAGGTTCAATTTACTCACGAATCTGCTCTCAATTATATTCATGAGAATTTGGAATTTAAAATTTCTTATTGTGACACTTTAATTCCTTTTACATCTAAAACTCCATGGTCACATAAGTTGGCCGCTTTTTATTCCTTTGTTCATAGGACTTTGTATATACCAATATCTTCACATGATTTCATCTAAGGAGTCAATTTAAATAGAACCTTAGGGTTGAATAATGAATAATTTACAAAAATTTTGGATAATATATTTTTGAAAACACATTATAGTTTGGCAAGTAGTCTGCTGAAGAGTGTCGATTCTCTTATTGAATCCAGGTTTTTTAATATCAGTTATCTTAATCATTACAGCTCCAAATTTTCGTCACTATTTAAGGAATTTGATATTAAGATTGATTTTAGTGTACGCAAATCCCCATAATCAAAAACGTTCCCAATAATCATGGGGTTTATGAATTGAGTCGTGGTTCTTGTTAATCTCGTTCTTTTCCGACTCGTTTTAGGGAGCACTTAGACTGTATAAGATTGAAGAACCCGGAGAGATCACACTTGGCAAAGCATGTCCCACCATGTTTTTTCTTTAGATACCAACTCAAAAATACTTGACGTTTGCTTAAAACAAAACGCTAACAAATTTTTGGAACAAATTTACATATATGGTAGTTTGCTCGCTCAAAGGTGTATGATGAATAACCATACATTGACGGATACGATAAAATATTGTTTGAATATCAAAATTTAGCAAAGTTTAAGAAAACTATAAATTAAATGTTAATTTTTGTATTATTTTTAAAGCAACTACACTTTAACAATTATTTCATGAATTTGTTATTAGAATTTAGAATATGGATAACTTTAAAACGGTAGAATGGCGCTGTCAACTTCAATAACCTGTTTTGATTAAAAGAAGAAGTAGGACATCTTTATCAATTGTCATTTACCTTTGAATTGAAGGTTAAATTCAGTAGAAATAGTACCGTAAAAAGTTGTCACTTATGATATTTTGAAGCACAACAATTAGATAAAAATAGGTAGCTAATATTGTCGTGTCGAGTAATATAAATACATAATTAAAATAAGAAAATTACATAATTTATGATTTAACCAAATGCATTATTAAAGTTCCGAAAAATAATTAAAAAGTAGAGTTTCTGTAAAATACAATAATTGTATGGGTTAAAGGAAAATGTCAATAATAAATTAAAAGGTTTTTCAATAAAACAACTCATTTTACAAAAATTTCGAAGAATTTAGACCCAGCTGCCTACACGTCATTTAAGTGTAATTATATTCACTAATGTTTTATCCTGTTTTGTCCAACAGGTACGGGTAATATTTCGTTTTTCAACTACCATTTTCGAGGCTCCCATCGTTGCAAAATCAACGCTTAAATATTTGTTCAAGACTTTACAGCCTCAAACAACTGACAAATGACGGGGCGTCATTTGATCCGTGAGGGGGGGGAGATGTCGCGTAACGTAAAATATAGAGTAGAAATTAAACGAATATAGATAGTTGGAAACCGTGTAATTTTCAAAGGAATGTAGAATAGTAAAGAAATTTAAATCTAGTTGGCAACTGCACAACGTAAAACTCACTTAATAAGATCCAATTGCATATAAGCTAACATTCCAATGAAGGGGACTTTTAAAGTCGAAGTTAGGGGACTAATGGAATATTGGTGCAGGGAAAGACGTGTTTAGAATAAATTGGAAATAGTTGTCACTAGAGCAAGCCAATTGAATTGAGATTTTAGAGTAAAATTCAGTGGATTTTTGTGCGACAATCTCCTAATTAAAATGTCATCTACAACAAAATGTAAGTGATACATATTTTTTATGAACTTAGAGTTGTGTGCTAGGGGTCTGATAAATAAGATGGTTAACTTATAACTACTTTAATAATTCAAAAACAATTTTCATTTTTAATGTAATTTATCCATAATCATTTTTATTGTAATTTAGAAATTATTAAGCTTAGAAGGGCACCATTTTAATCAAATTTATTACTCTTCATCAAATTTAAGTTTACCTATGTTCATAAAATAATTTAACACTTATTGTTCATTAAATCTAACTACTTTTAAAATCTTGTTACTTATTTATTTCACAAGTACCAAGTTTTAAACTTATTCAATTAATTAAACGCTCCTTCGAGCAAACCCCCCCCCCCCCAGTCACCACCCGAGCGGGGTGTGAGACACATTGCTACGACATTTTCTTTTCTTTGAGGATCTTACCGCCTCTTAAAAAAATTGTACATTTCAAGTCACTCCCCAAAAGGACGACTTGAAATAGACCTGTTGTTAATTCATATTTCATGTATATAGTTTAACAATATTTATTAAACACAAAAACATAAAATACAAAAACAACACATTATTTTTAAACGAAAACATTAAGATGTTGGCAGCAGTTCAACACAATATATTGAACTGCTGAGAACATCAAATGTTAACAAATATTAAGAAAACTTTTGTAAGCTAGTTTTGTTACGTTCAAATAAACAACTTCTTGAAACGAACACCACCTCTTCGCAGCTTCTCATACACTTGACAATTCTTCACTATTTCATCTTTGGTTACTATAGCTAAATCGGCGTTTTGCGGGCAAACATAAATATTGTGGTCTTTGGAATTTTGTTTCAGAAAGGAACATTGAAAGATGTTCTTGTCTTCTATTTCCAAGACTTCGGCGACATATCTTCTTTTGTTTCCTTTTCCTGTGTTTAGATCAAACAAAATAAAGTCCCAAAGTCCATTTTGTTCAACACACACTTTTTCCTCAACACTAACATTATTGTTTGTCTCTTCATTTGAGACCTCCTCGTCGAAAATATCTTCTTCTCCATTACTGCTACTATCATCTGGAATTAGCTGCTCAGCGTTATCAGATTCACTCTCCTCTTCACTATTTCTTTTTGTATTCACTCTCCATTTCTTTAGAGACTCTTTTCTACAAATTGCTGTCGATGTAGCTGCTGCGTTTTCTTTTCTCGCTATTTCACGTTCTTCACCAATTGCTGATGTTTCTTTGAGAAATTTCTTTTGCGCGAGATTTTCTTCACATTATTTGGAGAAGATGTAGATGGACTGAGGTCATCGGCGCTAACACTTTGACCCGGTTTGATATTGAACTTTTTTTTTCTGGCAATTTTTTCAGGTTTTTGATATATTGCTTCATTTAAAATGTTTTTTAATACATTTGTTGCATGTGCATCTTCTTGTTCAATATATTCTTGTCCGATGCATCTTCTTGTCTTGTCCAATGCATTTTCCGGCAATTTCCTTAAGACTTTTTCTCTATCTAGCGGCAACAAGTCAGTTGCATGGAGACCTGATTTTAGAACATTTGCAGAGGTAGCAGCTACTTTCTCCATCGTCCTTCTCAACAAATTCGGAAATATATCTTTTCTAAATATATATCTTTTTATGATTCTCTCTCTAGGCTTTAAGAACGTCTTTCCATGCCATCTTTATTGGCTTAAAGCAGCTTACATCGAGCGGCTGGCACAAATGTGTACTATTCGGCGATAGAAGAATGAATTTGATGTCCTTGTTTTGGCATTCGGTGATAACTTTGAAAGACAAATGACTAGATAGGTTATCACCTATAAGAATCTGCGCTCTTGGAGACAATCTCCTAAAATATGGGTGTGCGATTATGAAGAATCGATCCTCAAAAGCATTCTGGTCAAACCATCCCGACCTACTTCTATTATATCTAGCTCCGTCTGGGCCTCGCCCTGCCAATGTTTACCAAATGTGATCAGCTTTGTACACTGTATATGATGGCAATGTCACACCTGACGCGGATACAGAAAACTTTTCAGACGTAGACGATTTGGATGTGTCCATTATTTTCTCTGCTCGTTTCATTCCATATCTTACAACCATTTTACTTTTACCTGCATCATCACTTTAGTTTTACCTGCTTGATTCATCATAATTGACTACTACTTCTGGTGAAACTCCAACAAGGGATGCCTCCAGCTTATTGAAATATTTGTTAATTATTTCAGGATTTATTTCAACTCGACTTGCTTCTGTATTTTGTGAAAACCTACAAGTTAGAGCTTTATGTCACGTTAGAAAATTCTGATACCATTCCTTCTCAGGTATCTCTTCCCATCTTGTTTAAATATGATGTACAAACTTAATGTCTTCGCTTTCAACCCCAATTGGATAACCCCAATTGGTGGTAATGAGTAATACATTCCTAAGCCCAATTTCATCCTGTTCTGTTAAAATCATTCGACAAGGCATGTATTAAAATTGACAAGTCTGGTGTTTCAAGACATACCTGGTATTTCAAGTGATCACCCATTACGGTATTCCAAGAATTAAATCAGTGTTAATGCTGGGTATATGGAATTAAAGAAAATGGGAAGATATGAAAGAAACTTGATGAATGGAAGCGATGTAAGAATAATAAAAAAGCATTTATAGAATCTACGTAGTGGTCAAAAACAGGAGAGGAGGCGTGAGGGGGGGGGGGGGGGGGGGGGGGGGGGGGTGGGGGGGGGGGGGGGGGGGCGCGGGGACAGGAGAGTGATGTTGGAGAAGTGTGGATTTAGAATGTTATGACAAGATGATTATAGGGGCGTATTGTGACACAACAGTGGAACGAATTATGAAGGATGTAGAGAAACATTTTGATGACGGACAGATGGTTATCCAAGTATTTGAAAGCGGAAATGAGTAGGGAGGTTTAAAGAATGATAGCTAGGTTTAGGTGCGGGAGTGAGGAAAGTGGCAATGGATATTAGATGAATTCGTAGAAAGCCATTGGAGAATTTGCAGGAGTTGTGAAGAATATTGGAAGCCTCTCGTTTTAAGCAGATGTTTTTCACGTTTTTTGTGCGTTCGCATAGAATACAAGCAAAAAATGGTACATATCAAGAGAGTGAGATATGTTTCGTCCTCTTTAATAACACTTGCTCTTCCGCGCATTTTTTTTTTATTATAGAGCTTCGCTTTCGGCGATGTTAGATTTCGAATAAACAACTCGTAGTAAGGGTGTTGAACCTGCGTTCGTTGGTCCGTCTAGAAAAGGATTTTTATAACCTCCGATTGTGGAACAAATAACACTTAATCAGTTTATTACTGATTTCGATCAGTTTAATGAAGTTTCTGGGCGTTACCTAACCAGATTTTTCTATTATTTGTAAGGAACATATACCGTCTCGGATGCTTTCCAGAATGCAAGGTAATGGAGTAGTGGTCCGATGAGAAGCGCGGGAAGGTAGCTAATTGCGGAAGTATTTGGGGAATGATTAGAAAGATATGACGGTATTGCGGAAAATTTTAGACGAAAATAATAGAAGGAGGACAGTTTAGGATAAAAAAATGCTTCATGGAGATATTGTAGCAGATATGCATTCTAGAGTTAACAATTTATTTATTCTAATCCTCTACTACATGAATATGTACTTATTGCAACCAAACATTATTATTTGTATACCTTCGCATCAATCTCAAAGTTATAAATCAAATAGGAATATATACATTTAAACTTCGTTTGATGTGCTAATATGATAATCATATATAAATAATGTATGAACATATTCATACATAAATATATTTTTTTATTATGAGTGTTGTTCTATGTAAAATAAATGGCTTCTGCAATGCGCCAATAAATTAATAGTATATTTAAGCATTAATTTTATGAGGCAGTATTGTTTTAGCAATTCATTTATTCCATGCCCACGCATTTTATGTCACAATGTTCCAAATGCGTTATATATCAAATCTGTATTCGATCTTAGTAGACAGACATACGGATATTGCAAATATTTACATGAAGAAATAGTATATGGTAATAAAATGTAACTAGTTTAACTTGCGATAACCAGGGTCGGCTCGATACAGGGGCGTCTACGAGCGCTAATGTTATATGGGGCACCTCGACAACGAAAAAACGACTAATCTGGTAGAAAACTAAATCTATCACACCGGCACCAATGATAGCTCACCCGTGCATTAACATGACATGACCGGTGGCTGTACGATAAAACTTCGAATGTTAAATCCGCGCTGACAAGATTAGTGTACTCAATTCCGCTAAATGATGATAGTTCATTGCTTCAGGAATTGCCCATTAGTAACAACACCCTAATGATAAACGGTCTCCTCCTAATTGCTCATTCTATAAAAACATGCACAAAATGGTGATCTCAAAACCACGCCGAGTAGCCACAATCAATTAACTTACCAATCAGAGCACTTGTTCACCACACTGGTTTCGAATCAACAAAGCCAAAGCCATTCTCTATGATAATTGAGATTTTAAAAACTTCAAGTGTTGCAAGGAAAACCAGCTGACCTCCTTCCCGAATTTTGTTATTTGGCGACTTAATCGCCAAATGCAAGATTCCGCTTTGACATAAATGCTCACAGTACAAAGTTTAAAACTAGCAATTACAATTCTATTACAAAACATGAAACTGAAAAGTATCACGTCAGAACAATTTCCTAATAAAAATGACCAATTGTCAATGTCTTTTCAAATCAAACTAATTTCTATTTATTTACATTCTGAAATAGAAGACAATTGCCCAAAAATCAGTGTTAAAAGAGGTACAACTCGAAATAAAAAAACTGTATCCTCTGCTATGTTTTCAACGATCTACCAGCCTTAACGCTTTACAAACTTACGACTTCTAAATCTTCAAAATAAAAGACATAAATTAGTTAGTCATAAATTAGATAAATTAGTTAGATAAATCTAACGGTAATGCGAAATTAAGTAATTGACTAGATCCAACACATTACAGGTAAATACTGTAACACTCCACTCTAAGAAGTGCAATTTTTAGACAAAATAATTTCAAGACAAGTGGCTTACTCATTTCCGACCCATTAGCGGGTACAATTAATTGTCATGTACGATTTAATTGAATACAATCAATGACAAAAACACTAGCAAATAGTAATTGCTATGGCTCATCCAAATACATTTTCGCGAAACAAGTTTAGAATAACCTTCTAAAAAACGCAGAGAGAACACTGTAACTACTACAAAATCACCAAGATGCACTTAAAATCACGATGTTCAAATGCTACTATAATCATATCCAATAAAGACAACTATATCTATTAACAACTCTTTAAAAGATCACTTATATACATGAGGTTAATATTATGTATATGTACAAATCAGAGCCAAGAACTTTCTGTATGCGATTATAACTTAATGCCTTATAAGTTATATGACAGTTCAACAGTCATATGAATTGAACGTTTAAAACTAGCTATGGCATATTTTCATCTGCACGGGTGCACGTCAGAATTTTCAACTTTTTGCAATTGGAGCAATAGAATTATATATTACTAAGAAGAATTTGGTAATGTAGCTAAACGAATATTTATCATCGTAAACGTTCTTCTGAATGTGTACTGTAGTTAGTAAGCTTTCTGTTTGACCACATTAAAATATAAACATGAGTTATAATCCCATCTCTATTTCCAACTTCACGTTAATTAGAAATGAATGTCAATCTTAGCCAATAGAAATGAAACATGTATTTCGACTTCGTATATATTCGGACAGCTACAAACTCTTTCGTGTGACAACTGAGCAGAAGCTATAAAAGCGATTTCGTCACTAGACGTGACATTTCAGATTCACCTTTAATCAGTAGTCATTATGTTTATAGTTTAGTTTATATTAAAAAACGCTAGGTACCTTAAACTTGGATTATAGTTGTTATAATAAGTATATAAATGTTTTAAGTGTTAAAACTATATATATGTATATATATATATATACAGATATAGATGTTTGTATATATATTTGAGATTAATAGACTTCGACATCGTTTGACCGATCATCATGAAAGTTGGCACATATATGTATTTTTTCAGGGAGAAGATTCAGGGAGATGCTACCAACTTTGTTGTAACTCACCACTTGATGGCGCTGCAGCACATTAACTTCTACACCGTTTAACCAATCGCCATGAAAATTGATATACATAGGTATTTCAGTACGAAGAATATTTTCAACCAAAACGAAAATGAAACTTCCGTTTTGGTTGTTACAACGGGAGAAACGGGAACAACAATGGGTTGCAATAGGAAATACAACTGTTTTGGTTAGGTTCCACCAGGACACCGAGAGAGCGCTAACGGAACTCACGACACCCACCTTGGGTCTAGCCGAGACTCACGGCGAAGCGGACATCAAATCTGTCCGCGTTGGAAGCGCGGCAACGCAAACAGCAGAGCTAGTCGCACAACAGGCACGTCAATGGAAACAACAGAGTTATGCAATGCGGACAGCAGAGTTGTAATCCGCACAACACAGCTCTACGCGCCGTGTTGGGAAATTTGGGGACCAGGTGCGTGGGGTGGGGGCACAACAACGTTTGCTGAGTCCGCTATTAAAATTAGTCATCGAAATGTAATTAATTTGTAATTGAAATTATTAAGTAAATATAATAGAATAAATTGCTTTATTTTGTGCAATCTATTTAAACCATGTATTAAGTTCCTTAGCAGCGAACTGAAATAAAATTGTAATTAAGAAATAAATTAAATAAAACGAAAGCAAATCTTTAATTTAAATAAATAATGAAATAAAACTTTAAAAACTAGGACCGCTGAAGTGAGACCTTAATTAACGTGATGGTTATACCTTGTAGTGTATACAGGATGAATCATTACTAAAGGGATGGAAATTTATAGGGAAACGGTAAAAGTTTTTAAATGTTTGTCAGTTTAGTAGTTTGTATGTTGATAAAGGCTACATTTCAAAATTGTTTTGAAATATTCAGGATGTCAATTGTGCCACGATCATTTGTTTCAAAATTTAGAGAGAACTGCAAATGTTTAAAAATCAATTTACCATTAAATTAAAGTAAATTATAAATTGCACTAAAACGGTAACACCTAGGTATAGGACACCCTTATACCATTCGAACGGGGACATTTTTTAAACATTATGAATTATTAAAATACAGGCTGTTCCATTTAAAATAAGGGCCATATTACATAATCTAATAATGAAACTGTAAAGAGATGTTTAATACTCAATCATGGAATACATTCTACGAATACCCAACTATTTCGACTTAAGATTGAATTTGTTATAATTTGTTAGATTAGTAGATAATGACGTTTTTTAAACTTCACATTTTAAGAAAAGTCGACAGAACTCAGAACACTTTTGACTTAGGTATGGG
Source organism: Adranes taylori (assembly GCA_009867245.2). Classification (NCBI taxonomy): domain Eukaryota; kingdom Metazoa; phylum Arthropoda; class Insecta; order Coleoptera; family Staphylinidae; genus Adranes; species Adranes taylori. Next base: position 1,434 of record WYDF02094538.1, on the reverse strand, counting down.
AAATCTTTATGAAAGTACACCTTATTTTTATGGACTATCAGAAAATGCAATAAAAGACAGGAATGTCCCATAAAAAATATAACTTTGATACGCCACATTTTTTTTGGGACTACCTGTATATGTCAAAACAATTTTAAAATTTAGCCTTAGTCAACATACAAACTATAACTTTTCGCATAGCTTTGATTTTAAAACTTTTACCGTTTCCCTATAAATCTCCTTCCCGTTAGTAGTGATTCACCCTGTAACCATTTTGTTTTATTTTTTGCGAAATAAAAGAAAAAATTATTTATTCGCTGGCAATTAGCAAAGCATCCTACATTATTTAGGAAACTTTGAATTATTGTGTCATAATCCGATCCAGTTTTGCAAATAGAAAAATATTCTTCTGGCCTGCTATTACGAGTCGTAAAGCAATAGCAAATTTATTGTTTATTATATTTGATTACATTAGTCGACGATTCGACTCCTCTTTGAGGTCATCCTCAGGACTAAAACCAACATTTCTAAAATCAATTAAAGCATTTCAAACGGATCGCAATGGGATTTTTTCAGGAGATTCAATCCAGTTATGGGGTGGAACCAGTTACACTGCTGAAGGATTAGTGTCATCTAAAGAAAAAACATGCAAACGTAAAAAGTCAAGAATTATTATTATTAAATTGGAGAAATTCTACTTTGTCACAAGTCACAATAACTAAGCATAGATAAAAGTAAAACATAATTGCTGGTTTTAGTTCTGAGGATAACCTCGAAGGGGGTCGAAATGTTGACTGATGTAATCAAACATAATAAACACAGAGTTGTCCAAAATCCGAAGAGTTTTATTTTTATTATAAACTAACTAATATTTTACGATTTCATGTTACAAATTTGACAATGAAATTTATGAATTGCCGAAGGCTTTGGAATTTTCTGAAATGCGACTAGTAACAATAAAATTTGATCTTGTTTAATTAAGTGTAATTACATAAAATAAGATTAATAATAATTAATAATCTTTTTTCTAAAATTAACATCATTCTAAATACGATCTATATCTAAAGTTTAACTTTCGATTACGATAAGAAATAAACTTGTCGTAAAAAGTGCAAGGAATGTTGCTTAGAATGTTGCAAAGAAGAATAATAATACTCTACAACAGCCAATAAAAGCAAACAAACTGTCACAAAATTACATGGCGGCATAATTTTATTTTACTTTTTTATGTTAGTTTTATCTGCCCTATAAGATCTCTTATAATATTCCCCTTGCAATACACACAAACATACACACACACACAGCTACATGCTAATATTAAAAGGCATAATCAGTGTTCTTTTGCCGACTCTGAGATGAACAGATAACTATTGAATTGCTACGTTTAAAAACTCATTAATTACAAAATGGCGTCCGCCTTTTTATTATTAGATATCTAGTATTCCGTTTATGTTT
>WYDF02094527.1:0-10803 GCA_009867245.2 Adranes taylori | reverse complement strand
TCTCGTCATCAGGCTAAAAAAGATTGCAATCTTTAGTCAGATTTGCAGATTGCAATACAGATAGTCAGAAAAAGATTGCAATACATATTTCAATGTGTATTGTAACTTTTCTTTGTCATAGATATTGCAATCTTTTTTAGTCTGATGATGAGATTATCATCAGACGATCTCGTCTGACCGTTTGATCATCAAATTAAAAAAGATTGCATTTTTGCAATCTGCATTGTAATATTTTTTAGTCTGATGACGTGATGATCGTTGTTGTCGAAAGGCGTTATATTGTAGAAGATTTTTTCATTGAATAAATCATTTGTATCGGGGTTCATTTTAATTCAACTACTGAAAAGTACTTTGAACCTTCAATTGTGTTTTGTGTTTTTTTTTTCATTATTGTGGCAGTACATTGAATCGTTCAACGAAGAACATTTCCAAATTCCAACAATTCAAAGAAGAATATTTTCATAATAATCAAAAACAACCATAACGAATATTTACCATTTTAAAGTCATTGTCAAAACACGTATACATTTAGATACATTGCTTGCAAAAATATCTTTTTATATACTTTTTGTATATATGTAGATAGCACTACAGATTGCAATCGTTTTTAGTCTGATGACGAGAGACGAGAGGATTAGAGCATCAGACGATCTCGTCATCAGACTAAAAAGATTGCAATGTTGTAGTATGCAGATTGCAATCGGTATTGTAATCTTTTTCAGTCAAAGATTACAATCTTCTTTAGTCGGATGATGAGACTCTCAGGCGATTTCGTCATCAGACAAATAATGATTGCAATCTTGTCTGATGATACGATCTTCATCAGACGATCTCGTCTAATCAGACTCAGATATTGTGATCGTCTCGTCATCAGATTTAAAGAAATTGTAAACCGTAGATTGCAATCTTTTTTTAATCAAAGATTACAATACATATTGCAATCTATAGCTTCTGTAGAGTGCAATCTGTAGATTGCAATCTATAGATTACAATCTGTATTGCAATCTTTTTTACTCTGATGACGAGCCGCTCAGACGATTTCGTCATCACAATAAAATTGATTTGCAATCTTGCAAACTGTATTGTAATCTTTAAGTAAAAAAGATTAAAATATAGATTGCAATCCGCAGATTGCAACATTGCAATCTGTTTTTTTCTGATAGTCTCATGACGATATAATCTGATCGTCTCGTCATCAGACCAAAATAGATTAAAATACAGATTGGAATCTACATATTGCAAGATGGCAATCTCTTTTCGTCAAAGATTTCAATACATAATCTTTACATAATCAATACATAATCTTGTAATCTTTTTTAGTCAAATTGCAATCTGTGTTCTAATCGTTGACTAAGCAAGATTCATATATAGATTGCTATCTACAGATTGTGATATTGCAATATTTTTTAATCTGATGCCGTGATCGTCTCGTCATCAAAATATAATAGATTAAAATAAAGACTGCAATCTACAGATTGCAAGACTGCATTCTGAGCTTGCAATCTGTGTTGCAATTTATTTTAGTCGAAGATTACACTACATATTGAAATCTGTATTGTAAGTTTTTTAGTCAAATTGCAATCTGTTTTGCAATCTGACTACAGATTGCACTCTTTTTTAGCCTGATGACGAGACCATCAGACGAACGCCGTCATCCGACTAAAAATGATTGCAATCTTACCTGATGACGAGATCTTCATCAGACGATCTCGTCTAATCAGACTCAGATAATTTCGTCATCAGATTAAAAAAGATCGTAATCTGTAGATTGCAATCCGATGATGAGAAATTTTTAGTGCGATAATGAGGCATAAGACTAAAAATTGCCATCTGTATTGCAATTTTTTTAGTCAAAGAGTACAATACAGATTGCAATCTATAGATTCTATAGAATTCAATCTAAATTACAATCGGTATTGCAATCTTTTTTTGCTCTGATGACGAAACGCTCAGACAATCTTGCCATCAGACTAAAATTGATTGCAACCTGTATTGTAATCTTTGACTAAAAAAGATTAAAATATAGATTGCAATTTACACATTGGAAGATTGCAATCTTTTTTAGTCTGATGACGAGATTGTCTGAGCGTTTCGTCTAGTCTAATCTAGTCTAATCAGACTCAGATCGTCCGATCGTCTCGTCATCAAACTAAAAAAGATTGCAAATCTTGCAATCTGCATAATCCGTTTGTTTTGGAGTAGGAGCACTGTTGTTTGCTTTAATTCAATTACTCCAAAGTACTTTGAACCTTCAACTGTTTTTTAATTATTGTGTCTTGAAACATTTCCAAATTCCAACAATTCTAAGAAGAATATTTTTAGAAATCTAAAACAAACATTTACTTTTTAAACCTGATTGTCAGATCAAGTATGCATTTAGATAAATTGTCTACAAAAATACTTCTTTGTAAATATTTTACAAAAGTTCATCCAAATTATTATAAAATAAAACAAACAAGCACATATGCTGCTACACACTGCTGCTATTTAATTTTAACGCGACAAGTAGCGCTACTGTATTATGCTGTAATCGCATGCGTCGCTTCACTTCGAACATCGACGCCTGTTAAATATTTTCAATAGATATAAGCCATTCATGACTTTATTATATCGGAATGGTTGGAAAAAATTATTAAAACTTTTAATAATATATATACTAAAAAAATGAAGGTATAAATAAACATTTAAATTTGACACGGGCTATAACCGGCCCACACACCGTGATGGAAAACTAGAGCAAGCAACTTGTGACATGAAAATTTGAACATACAAGGGTAAAACTTGCTGCTCAGCCCATCTGTTTAGCATCATAACGAGTGGTGTGTTTTACCGCTTATTATAATTTAACTTCAATGATCCAAGGCCGTAACTAAAGAGGGGGACCAGCAAGGGACCAGCAGGGGGGCCAGAGGGGGGCCAGAAAGTAATTTTTGTCATTCCGTTGTTTGCATATACATTTTTAAATCTTAGATTTTTTTATTATTACTGTACGCTAACTAACTAAACTAATCTTTGCAGTAGATACAAATATATATCTTTCTCAACACGACTCAGTCCTCTTTAGACGGTTAGTTACTTATAGTTTTTAACTAGAAATAAAATTGTCGTAAAGTACGATGCATAGTAAATTAAAATTTAAAATAAAAACAAAGGTTTAAATATATTTCTGTCCACGACCCTGCAATGAACGTCATTAGACAAAATCATTTATGTTTTGTGTACTCCTCAACTGTGTACTTATGAAGAAATAATAAAGCATTTCTGTTCCTTTATTAAATAAAATTAGAAATTTGGAATTCAGCCCAATTTGATATACTTGATTGAGGGTCGAGACAGATTAATAGAAGACGTCTAAATATACCATCTAACGGGGAGTATCCAAGCTACGAGACCAAACCCAGCTTGCAAGCACTACCAATTCGCACTACTGGACACTGGAGCACTGCTGAACATGTCCGTATCCGATCCGCTACAATATGTTGGTATTATGATCTAAGTCTTAGCCTTTGGCACTTAGTGGATGAGTGTCGTCTTTAGACTGAAAGTTTCGCGACACCCAATCTAGTGGACTGTAGAGGATGTGAAGATTGCGGAATGGAAATGTCAGCATATCTTTGCCTAAAGGAAGGTGCCATTTTTTAACTTTTCTGCAAATATTTTCATTTCGGGGTACAGTTCCCTTAATTTTTCTACCACATTTCTTCCTACGATATCAAATTCATTTTCAGGTCATAAGGTTTGAAGTTCTTTTTACAAATCAAATCAAGTTTTGACCACATTCTAGATCTGCTACAATATGTAATGGTTATATATTTACGTTTGATGGACTATAAGAAATTTCTATTTAATTGGACTGATTTATCAAATCCGTTCCATTATAATATTAAGCTATATGTAGGTGAATAGGTGTTACAATTGAAACATTTATTTTGCGGTAACAAGCGTTATTTCCTTGTTTTCTTTTATGCTTGCTTCAAAAACAGTTTTATATTTCTTCGTATATATAATAAATGATATGACTTTACTCACGCTCGTTAAATGACTAACATATTGCTTGAAGTTATTTATAATGCAAAAAAGTAGTTAAGACGATTCTTTTGATAATGGTGTTGTTCAGATTAAATTGGCGTGGCACGAGTTCGCTGTTGATGATGATGGAGGAGTCGTCCAGCCAGTGTGTGAAATTGGAGATCTGGAAATACGTCGTCGACTGAAAAGAAAGGAGTGTGTATATCTTTAGTCGCTGTCTCTGAAGTACAAACGGAAAAGACGACGGTGATGGTCCTCACGTGTAATGGGGAACAGCCATTCTTGCCGGGACTTGGCGGCAATGGGACATCACCTGAAGCTGTTGGTGGGATTTTTAAGCCAGGTGGTGTGGACGGATCTTCTAATTGGCTTGGTGATGGATCTGGCACAGGTACGTTTAGTAAACAGCGCGGTGTCCGTAGGCACGTTGTAGCTGGATGGATCGTTTCGGAATAGATTGGCTATCATCCTTGGGCGATCGGTGTTGCTCTGCCAACTTTTTTTTCTGGCGACGCCCTTCTCTTTTCCACATCGACAAGGTTAGTGGCTAAGGTAGCAGTTAGAAAATTTGTTAATACGAGAAAAAGATATAGAAAAATAATAAATGTAATGAAAATCAAAAGATTCTGCTGAAAAATGGGTCGAGTGATACTTAACCTTTTTATCGAAGATTCTATTTGATCGTTGATTTAAAAAAAAATTGACTGAATTATTTATTAACGATGGCACTTACTTAAAGTAAATCGTACTTAAGGCTGCGATAAGCGCTTGCTGACCAAAAATGGGATTTGAACTTTTTTCAATTCTAAATGATGTCTGAGCAAAAGAAAGAGTCTAAAGACACAATTCAAAATAGTATAATTTAATATTTGGCTTTCAATGTAAGAAAGATGGAGTGGTGGTCCCGTCCCTTGGCAGACTAGTATCAAGTGGAATTTCACTTGATACTTTCAGGCTAATCCGTTTGAGCAATTGGAATAGAGTTGTTTAAACATTTGGGTACAGAAAAATAACCAGAAATTAGTAAGTAAAATCAAAATACATCAATTCTATTAAAGATTCTGTACAAATATTGACTTAGTGACACATATTGATAAGCTCATACTTGTGCAACATTATTTTTGATTTTGTTTCATTGTTCCTACCTTCATTGTATGCATAAACAAATTTGATGTGAAATGAATTTACTTTTTAATGATTAACCCATCTGTACTTCCCCTATTTGTTTGCGAACGAAAAAGATTGAGGAAAGTTGGACACCTCTAATCAATATTTTACCTACCGGATTCTTCGTAGCTTGAAAGCGATATATCCTTGCGATTTTTTTTATGCGTTAATGGAAGCTCGTTTCCTTCTTGAGAAATTAATTTCCAGTGGGAATAGTCGTATGTGACATATTCAATACATAAAGAAATCCAGATGTCATGAAGCTAATGCAGGGAAAAGAAGTAGTGAATTAAATATTTCGTGAGATATTCAAATAGAATCTTGTAGAAATGAAATATCAAATATGTAATATACATTATATTAAAATATTGCAAAACAAACTCATATTTGTTTATAGAACGTTTGATACATTCGAAGCACCTAATAAATTTTGTTTATTTTTATTTCGATTAATGTGCAGACTGTAGGTATTTCCGCAAATACTTGCATACAATACACACATGTACATTATTTCAATCTGCTCGGTTCAGTTCTCTACTTAAATTAAAATAGCTTAGAATTCTTTAAATTCTAATATTTATTTTGAAATATTTTGCAAAATGAAGTTTAATCTATTATATCATTTCTAGCATTTTATACCTTAGATCAGACACGAATACACTTATTTTTTCATGATACTCTCATCAAATTATATTTTTGGAACCCGCAGATTAGCTTAAAAATAAGGGTAGATGCCCTGAGTTGTCCCTCCCTATGTACGCCCATGGCTAGGGATTCTTAAGATATCAAATGTCAATCTTGATATGAAGATGTTCTTGGTGGAAGCCCACAATAGCATTGCACTTCAAATAGAGAAACCGCATGAGATGCATGCGATGAAAATGTTCTTGGTGAAATCCTACAATATCATTGCAGTCCAAAGAGAAAACCGCTTGAGAGGTGCACTGCACTTCCATTGCTGATACGGAGAGCAATGGAAGTAAAAGTACCCGGGGCACAGACTCACCTAAAAGGAGGGGGGTGAGTACCTCGGGACCATACTACGCTAAATGGATACAGCGAGCAGGCTCGTAGTTTTTTTAAATTTTACTCAATGATATACTAAAATTTAGCCTGAGCCCAGAGCGTCTGAGAGATGTACTTGGTTTAACGAAATACGTCAAAAGTTTCAACTGTTTACTTATTTTATCGCTATGGGTAAAAATTCTTCAGCTAATAGATGTCAATAAACTGCAAAGTAGAACGCTAGACGTGGTTTCAAGCAACCTGTAAGCGTTGATTAAAGAACTGAGAGCCATGCGCAACGATAAATGTGAGGCAACGATAAATGAAAAAGAAGGAAAAATAGGTAGAAAACGAAAGAGAATGTCAAATGAAGAAAAGGAAGAACTATAACTTGATGCTGATCTAGAAGGCAAATTCGGAATAGTTAAAAGGGACATTTATTTTGTGATTTTCGACTCTATAATTGGTGACCTAACACAGAAATTTGAGTCTATGAAATCATTGAACGAACTATTTTCGGTTGTTTGGACATTTCGTGAAGTTTCCAACAACGAAATCGAAAAATTGGACACTTCGTTGGTTGAGATGTACTCCGCATATATTGGAATGGAGCTGGTAGAGGAATTTAAAAATCTTAAAGTTGTATACACTACTCACTTTGGCAAAGAGAGTTTATCATCTTTGAATTTGCTAAATGGGATATAGGACCTAAATCTAAAAGGAATCTTCCGTAACGTCTCTGTAGCATTGCGAATTTTCCTAACCATCCCAGCAGCTGTGGCAAGTGCCGAAAAATCATTTTCAACATTTAAAAGAATCAAAAATATTTTAAGATCTACTGTGTCAAGACCACCTTTCGAGCTTAGGAGTGCTAGCAATTGAACAAGAGTTAGCCCGAAAATGTGACTTAGATGCTTTGATAGAAGATTTCGCGAAAATAAAAGCTAGAAACGTGAACCTTTAAAGGATAATTTCGTTTTAATGGGTAAGTTAATACTTCTTACATGTATAGTAGCTCAGTACTACACTACTCTTTATTTTTCGAGAATGTGGCACCACATCAATATTTTAATATACACCTAAAACATGAACTTGCATTGTTTTTAATTGAGTTTAGTAAACTCAACCTTAAATTTTTTTAAATAAATTCCGTTTCACTAAACCCCTTTCATTATTTCATATAGGCCTACTTATTGCAGCGCTGTATATCTGATAAGTTTAATATAATAACATGTGATAATAGTTTTCTTTAAGTAAAAAAATATTTCGTGAATTCGAAAGAGGAATGTGGTGGAGAGGAGGAGGGGGGGGGGGAGGAAATAGTCTTTACCCGGAGCCCTAGCCGGCTCTCGGCGGCCCTGACATTACACCAGTATATATCCATTACATCTCATTAATGTATATATCCATTACAGACGATGAGAAAACGTGGATGTGCACAGAATCTCAGCGTCAGTTTGGAATCAGTCGGCTACAACAAAAGTTGGTTATTGAAATAAGTCAAAACACTACACTTTCAGTAATTACTAAAGCAACTTCCACTGTAATACGAAAGCTCACACTTTTGCTCAAACTAAGTATCTAAATGCGCAAAAATGATTAAAATCGTAAATATAAATAAACGAGTAATTAGTAAATATAAATAAACAAATTTTTTTAATGTTTTCAGATATCAACTAAAAAGTCAATACTTATTAACCAATAAAATATTCTCTAAAATAATTTCTAATGCTACTTTTACATTTGTCAATCTTTACTTCAATTTCAAGTACTTAGTGTGCTAAAGAAATGTGAAATATCCTTTATTAACAATTATATAAATATAGATCTAAAGTTTGTAACCCTAATGTGCGTGATTATCATCTTCTTCAAAAATATTTATTGGTCTAGACCTGTGATTATCATCTAATAAGACAGTTTGGACTGAATGAAAGGAAGTGATGAGGGTATATCAGATAGAGAGGTTAGAGAATGTGCGTAGAGAAAATGTTTTTGGACATATATAATTTAATTTTTAATCGTTTTGTTAATCATTAAAACATTTAAAATAAAAAGAGCTCTTTTATTTAACAGGTGTAATGGTTCTTGATGTATTTACACTTATCAATTTTTGCTTCAACTGTCACCTGTCAGCCTATAAATATATGAGCCAACGTAATACAACAATCATTTTCAAATTATGTTAGGTAATTAAAAATAAGTATAGATATTAACAATAAGTATAAAGTTGTATCCCAAATAATATATTATAGAATCCTGATCGAAACCGATATTGATTTAAGCTAAAAGTTGTCACGTGATCTAAATCGTAAAATATTACGTAAGTAACAAACCTAAACTGTGAAATATTCCTAAAACTCATTAAAAAAAGTTAAGGAAATATGGAACATGTTCTATTTTGAAGGTCGTCAAATACTTGGCTATAAGTACTTAAAATTGTCATAAAAAATATAAAACAGTGATTTCTAATTATTTGGCAAAGTATGTACTTCAAATTGAAGAAAAAATTGACAAATCTAAACTGAGTTTCACCGATGGGACAGTTCCACTGGTGGAACTGATCTTATCCAGTAATTTGGTATTTTGTAGTCAAATATTGTTGTTATAATATACTTATTTATAGTCGGCCTATTTCTGCCGTGTAGACTTATCACCGACTGTAGGCTTATGTGTTTTAACTTCGAGCCTCTGCCATCGACGCTGATAGGCAGGGTAGCAGATAATTTCGTCTTTACCAACCTTTATTGATTACCTCGTAAAGAGATCTGTATAGTGCGTGCCAGTCCGCACACACTGGAGCGAAGTTTTAGATGTGCGTGATAAATTATAGTAACCTTCCTCCTATAATACCGACCTCGTTTCGTGTGTTGCCTAGAATCGATCAACAACTCAAACCATTGTTTACGCTGGAGACCGAACCCAGGACCCTGCGATTAAAGACATGTATCTTATCCACATCGCTACGGCGTCGGCCCGTCAAATATTGTATCTACAATGTATCAAGTAAGAAAATAACTAGAAGAATTGTCTGTTGTTCCAATCATTTTTTTTTGTTAGTCCAACAAACTTATCTTTGAAGTGGTTCAGAAGTGAATATAATAAATATATAAATATTACAAGTCTATAACAAAAAAGTTGCATTTAAGAATTGAACACTTGATATATGTATTACTGTTGCGTATTTTAATGTTACTAAGGAAGTACTCCTAGAATATGTCTTCTGTATGTATATTTGTTGCATGTTCTTTTACTCCGTTTGTTATTGGTTTAAGCTATCAATATTAACATTAAAGTATACATCTTTTGTAAATGGCTTCTTAGAAGGTGTTGTTTTTTCTTTATTTTATTGACTGCAAATAACGTTTTTTAATTAATTAGTAAACAAATAGCTGTCTTTTAAAATTTAAGATTATTTGGATTTCTCTACTAATTATTTTACACTAACTACAACTCAAACATGAGTGGTGGTCAGTAACACCGAATGCATTATCTGTCTTTTTTTTACAAACTCAACTTCAACATAATGTTACAACATTAGTATAATATGTGATGAAACATATGGTTACGAAGTTATCAATCCTAACCTAATTAATATATAATATATACTCCGTAATTAAAGTTCTAAAGATCTAAATGTTGACTCTGAACTTCACTAAAATTTATTTGATGCATAGTACTAAAACTAATCTCTAAACTATTATATTACCAAAACATGTAAGGATATATTTCACTTGTTTACTAGTTGCTATTGTTTATTTATATAGTATTTTTTAATCTTCTTTTTAACGTTGTCATGCTGTTTGTTTTTATGATCTCTTCTGGAACCTTCTTCTATTCAATTGCACCTCGATGCCTCAGCCTATTTCCGTATTTGTTTGCTGTATTACCTTTTTGTCTAGTTCCTTGTCTTCATTCGTTGTTGTATATGCTATTCTATTTTTTGTTTTCTTCCTTAATATTTCAACTAACTTTATACAGTAATTTAATTTAATATTTGTTTGAATTAGTAGTTTATTTGTTGCTTTATGGATCATTTTTGTGCTAGTCCTTAATTTCATATTATTTGCTGCTTACAGTGCTTTCGATTGCAATATTTATACTTTCTTTATATGAATTTTTTCGATGCTGCTCCCCAACTAGTTATTTGGTATTTTATGTGGCTGTCAATGTGTGCATTCATGATTATATTTATTATTTTAATTGGTATTATTTTTGAAAGCCTTCTTAATATGCCTACCATGGGAGCTATTTTTTGCAAATTTTGTTTATATGATCCTTCCATGAATAATAGCCCAAGGTAACTTACCCTATACGATTCTTCAATGTTAATTCCGTCGAGTTGAATCTTGATTTTTTTACGTTTTTGTTCTTTTGTTTAAATACTAAATATTTAGTCTTGTCTATGTTCAGTGCTACCAGATTATCTGTAAGCCAGTTTTGTGTCGTTTTTAGGTCCCCATTTATTACTTTACCTAAATTATCTTCGTTGTTCCCTATATAAAGCAGACATATGTCGTCGGCAAAGATGTACAAGTTGGCCTTGAGTTCTAAGTCTTGCATGTCGTTTATGTATATTAGGTACAATATGGGTCCCAAAATGCT
>WYDF02094516.1:0-10803 GCA_009867245.2 Adranes taylori | reverse complement strand
TCTCTCTCTCTCTCTCTCTCTCTCTCTCTCTCTCTCTCTCTCTCTCTCTCTCTCTCTCTCTCTCTCAATATGTACAATGTTTTCTTCCGCTCTGCTTTCGATGAAAACACAAAAAACGCGAAAAATATCTGTCCGAAGCAACAAAAAAAGGCCATCGAAATGCGAAAGCTATATGTTTTCCATTTTACTTTCTCTTCTATCTCTCAAGAATACAGGCATTGTATGGTTTGCGGTATGGCTCGCTCTATCTCTCTCTTCTCGCGCTATGCAAGTTGATACGAAGTCTACGTGACTTTCTGCAGCCGGCTCCATCTCTCTCTCCTTTCTCCGTGTGCAATGTGATGCGAATGCTGCTCAGTTTTCTGCATTGACTCTCTCTCTCTCTCTCTCCTCCCTCTCTGAACGCCGTTTGCCTAGTGGTAGTAATCGACATCTCTCTATACGCAGAATTCAATTACTGCTACCAAAAAACAAATCTAGAGATAAAACATCCCAATTATTTTCGTTGTGTAAATTGCTTTAATTAAATATCATTTCTTGATTTATTTAATTACCGATTTATTTATTTGTTTGATGGTTTAGAATTAATTGGCTGATGATTCTTTGTTTATTGCTCGTTTTATATCATTTATCGACTCTGTGAGGCTGTCGAGAAATGATATAAAACGAGAATGGTTTTTATCGGATGTACAATACGCCGATACCAACCATTCTGATTACTTATTTGATATAATCTATTAAATTATTGGTAAATGCTTAGGGGTCGATCCTTGGCAACTTTTTTGCTAATTGTTCGTATATCCTCGTAGATCTTCGTATATTATCACCATCCAGACGTCAGTGAGAGAGCTACAATATTGATCCAATATAATATTTGAGTTAAAAATATATTGATCATATTACTTTTAGTTGAGTCCACAGCGGAACCCGCCGATTTAACAAATTCAAGGCAGTAAAAAACTACCATTTTGGCATGTAAATACCATCTGCCCAAACCGGATTTTTTTTCTTCATCTTCATTCGTTCACCTATGTTAGAATTAGTTACTTATAAGTTAATACTTTTAGATTTTTTATAAACTTCAAATGAAAAAAAATCTTTACTTACCAGAAACTTGCGACCTCAACGCATGCACTTTTTTTTAATGTCTACAATGTATCCTCTCCTTATTTGCCTTATTTTGATATTCCTTCAAGGTAAAATTTCACAACATTTCTTTTGTTTCTAAAGAATTAATTAGAGACCAAGATACTGAGTATTAAAGATATATTTTATTTATCCTATGACAAGTGGAAACATTTCAGTATGTAAAACAGACAATAAACTATTCTACTCTATTCAGCGTGCTCATAGAATATATATTTGACATATTTTGCGACAAAACTAGTAATCAGAATCGTTTAACAATATGGAACCAAATTAGATTAATGAAACATGTTAAAATGTGAGAAATTTTATTTCGAGAATATGACTAATTTGTGGGACTAAGATTTAGTTCATATCTGATATTGTTTATTGTGATCATGCTATTGTTTAATACTACATCGTTATGTAACAATATATAATTTCTTTAAATATGTACTTAGTAATTCTATAAAATTTGACCTGTTTGAAAATGTAATATCTATTTCATTTTGAAATAACAGTATGTTGCAATTCCTGAACCTTTGAAAATTGGGGATTAAGACTTCCCCTATGCTCATTCCTTTCTAATCAATTTAAAAATATACAACTAGAAAGTAATGTTAAAGAAATTAATAACATACCTGGAGTCTTGTAACGTAATCAGAGCTAAAACTTCTTTCAGACGAAACTGCAACAGTTGGATAAACATTAAAAACACTAAGGCCTTCTTTCGAAAATTCCGAATTATGTTTCTCCTGAAGATCAGCGGAAAATAGCACCGCAATTCTGTCCTGGTTTTCTCTCAGAAACTTGCTACATGAGCACTTTATGTGTACTGTACCGACCGATGTAATAGACATTATCTTTTATTTTCATTAACCCGATTACATCGTGACGACTTAATGTATTTTTGAAATAACAAATTCAGTTTAATTTACTCTTTTGGTAAGCTGCCATTGGTAAACAAAGGTGTTTTTAACTTCTACGATCAACAATTCGTCGTCTAAACATGCCATTGCATATTGCAACTGTCAAAGTCATGTGATGCAGCGGGTGTTACACGATCAGTCTGGTATCAATTCAATCTATGGTACATGACCATGATTATTGTCAAATTGACAACAGAATGAGCATGTAATACGTTGTTTAACGGACTTATGAACGGCATTGACAAAAAGTTTATTAATTCTTATCACTCATGATAACCGCAATTCCAACAGCCTCCCTTCAATTACAGCTCGGGCAGGATTAAGAAAATCACCTGCAAAACTGATTATCCTGGCGATTAAACCATATTATATAGATATTAGTGTACAAAAAACATATAGCAAATTAATCTCTAATACTGTAACTGCCTGAGATTAAAATAAATAAAATAATTACAAATAAATATTTAGAAATAAATATAAGTATGAGAAATAAAATAAATATAAAAATTTAGAATGGTTAGAACGTTAAAATTAGTCTAATCTTTTTTTTATAAATAACAAAAAAATAATTTAGTATTGTACGTGAGCTGTAAAGGAAACTACCATACGTTCATGACAGTTCTCAAAAAGAGCTATTTTCACTAAGTATCTCAGCCATATAACGCGTAGTGTCATTAATTTAGTTGTCCATGGTCAAACTCATTGATAGTGTGACGTCGCCTTTATGCGTTTTTATAGCAAGCATTGCTGAATACTAGCTTTTTCTTGTGTCGTGCCATGAACTAAGCTGATCGTGTAACACCCGTTTGATAATTTTTTTGACAGATTACTCGATAGTACTGATGTATGTTTCAACTAATTTAACTTTTAAAGACTTCCAACAGCCAAATTATTTTCAGCTGAGCTGACTTTGAGGAATAAAAATTTTATTCAGAAACTTTTTAGTAACACCCGGAATATTTTTTAACGTTTTGGTTAATAGCCGTGTCACTCTCTTTAAAACCATCTCCAATATGAGGGATCTAACTTAACATTCCATAGATAAGTAATTTTATAATGACTTAAGAAATTCGACACTTTTTGTCTGTACACCACATACAAGATTTCCTTTGACAGCTAATTTGAATTTCTCAAAGAGCACAATGTAATTTAAATATAATTATTAAATACATATATTCCAACATTTAATTCAAATATTCAAAATCAAATAACATTGATACAAATATTTTATGACTTACAAATGAATCTTCTAGGAAACTTATCAATAAAATGAATGGCAAATAGTGATAATTGACAGATCAAGTATAGCAACTTTAAAGAGTACCTCTCACACATTCTTTAATAGAATAGTATGGTCTTTATATAACAAAGTTTTAAGCATAATAATTTAAATCCAAAGTCCATTCACCTAAAATGGCATCGAAATAAGAATTTGCATACAAAAAATGTTTACTATTTTAATATTACCAATCATTAAAGTCACTAAGGAAAGGACAACCAAATATTAAATACAAAGTGATCTCTTGAATTTTTTATAAAGGCGCCATTTATGAAATAAATGACACAAGCGTTCGCGGTGGTGAGTTTAATGGAGTGACTCAGATATTCTTAGCTCACTTCACTTTGCGTGTGTACACGGTTATGAGTTTGTTAGATTTTATCTTAGTTTCATTCTGTTGAAATGAGTGTGGAATTTAGCTAACTCACTTAACGATTTTGATGAGATAGTTCCATGGTTTTTATATTTTCCATGGTTCTTATAAAATTGGGTTCTTGGGAAGTAAAATTGGGTTCTTATAAAATTGGAAAAAATAGACAAGATTGTATTGAAATTATTAACGTACGTCTTTCACCAAAAAAGTTAGGTTACTTTCACTCATGTGCACTTATATTAGAATTCAATGTGAGCTGAGCAGAACTGAGTTGAGATAAAATAGGGTGAAGTGAGAAATTTCCCCGCGAATGCGCTTGACATTTAATATCCTGGTACATGTAAAATTTATAGTTCCATTAGATACCGTCAATTGTGAGGTCGCCCTTTCATAGAGTATTTAGTAGTTGTTGAACTGGCCACAAACGAAAGGCTAATATAATATTTTCAGTAGATTTATAAGATATATAGATTATAGATACATATATAAGTTGTTACATTAATTTTTTGTAAGATTATAAAACCAATTCTCGAACACGGATCTCTCGGATCCAATTTACATATAAGGCGCGTTTTCGGCGGTAAGTTTAACTGCTTAATTCACTTTACTTGCACATGATTGTGGTTATGAATTGTTTTTATCACATCTCAGTTAAAATGGATATTGAATTTACGTAACTCACAACGATTTTAATGAGATCTCCTGCGCTTTGTAGCTGTGAATTTCATATGATATTTTTAACCTATTATACCTTTTGCATAGTAATTGGATCCTAATTATTATTAATATTTTTTATTGTTTAGCCCCTTTCAGAAAGTTAAGTTATTTTTCCTCACTTCAGAGTTGTGAAGAAGTAGAAACGAAGTATATAAGTGAGAAACGTTTGTATATTTAACAATTACCGGGACATAAACGTAAAACGGGAACGCGACACATGGCTTTAACATTCACCTTCCCGTTCGTAACGGATTTTGAAGTAATATTTACGATCAGTTAGAAAATAACAATGAAAAATTATTAGGTTGATAAAAAAATTCGATAAAACAATTGGTAATAGAATAACAAGGCCGCCTTTATAATAAAGAAGTCAACATTTTAAAGATGCATTAATTGAGGCAACTCTGTCACATCATAATATAAATTTTATTAAAAACGATTCTAGCCACCCCCAGTTATGAGCACAGTAAATGACATTTAACTGTGCATTTAACCAAACTATTTGATACACCAATCAAATAGTTTGGTTAATCACTGCTGGTGATGTAGAACACTGCTAGAAGGTTTTTTTTTGCGGTATATCTTTGGAACGCGATGTACAGCGATCTCATTTGGAAAGAACTTGTTCCCATTTACAACAAGCACGTAAAATACAGGTCTTTCTAGATACTTTTTTTAATTTTTTCAGTTTCATAAATTTCAAAATAAGTTGAAAAAAAACTTTCATAAATTTGAAAATTAATTGAATTTTAATACGAATAGCGAACTTTCGACAATGAAACAAATATTTAATTAAATATGTGTTTTTGCATCCTAATTTTAACGTTTCCTAGTTCTAAAGCACAAAACTATCTATGATCATTTCATTTGAATATATTTAATATTTTATTTTGGAATATGTAATATTGTTGAATATCTTTATCACGATATAAAAATTCATTTTACTTATTGATGTCTTAGGCGTCTCAAACGTACTTGATATAGATAGGCAATGTAAAAGTATAATTTTAGTACCACAACAAGATCTGTTTCTTTTGTGGGTTGTATATTAGTTTATTGTACATGTAGTGTAGTTTATTGTAAAAAAAACTTTCATAAATTTGAAAATTAATTGAATTTTAATACGAATAGCGAACTTTTGACAATGAAACAAATATTTAATTAAATATGTGTTATTGTATCCTAATTTTAACGTTTCCTAGTTCTAAAGCACAAAACTATCTATGATCATTTCATTTGAATATATTTAACATTTTATTTTGGAATATGTAATATTGTTGAATATCTTTATCACGATATAAAACTTCATTTTACTTATTGATATCTTAGGCGTCCCAAACGTACTTGATATAGATAGGCAATGTAAAAGTATAATTTTAGTACCACAACAAGATCTGTTTCTTTTGTGGGTAGTATATTAGTTTATTGTACATTGTAATTATTCTCTATAAATATCATTATTACAATTATCGAATATAAGAAAAAATATGCTTTGAAATGAAATTATTCTTTGTATATCAAAATAAAAAATTTATGTATTTAATGCTTTTATAGCAGAAATTTTTTTGTTTGTCACTTTAAGGCATAAATTTATTGACTTTTAGACGGAGCCGAGAACGGTAGTTTATCGTGGTATCTTTATGGAACGTAACGGTCGTCGCGTTCCGACTGTGGAACCAGAATTGCCATCAGTAATCACCGGTAAAACAATCGTAGTTACTGGTAAAACAATAATGACTGGTTAAACCAATAATCATTGGTAAAACAATTGTAAATACACTTTCCGTGATTTCGTTTACGTTTCCCGTTAGTGTTCGTGTTCTCATCATTTGTAACATAGCCTTTATTATTACATGCATTCCACCGATAATCCCTTTCAGAAACGTCTCATTGATAAAATTACAGAATTGGTAACAGATTGTACTTCAATTGCATTATTGTTTTTATCGTGAATAATTCCAGTTTCTAATAATTCAATAACAAAATACAATGTGTTAATAATACGCAAACAAAAAGGATAAATAGAAATAATTTGGATGAGCTAGTCACTTTCTAAGTACCTATTGACGATTCGCACAATCAAATAGCTTAAAAAAGCGGACAATGGCATATACGTATTTCAACCATAAGGTATAGGTATCATCAGCACCCCTTTTTAGTAGCGCATCCACAGTACAACGACTTATGCGTACACCACGTCCAGATATTCTTAAGCTATTTAAATTTGTATTAAACGTAACAACTAGGGAATTAGAGTTCTTCTGACATAGTCCATTTCACCTACCTGTCAGAAGAACTCTGTAATCACTCTAGTTGTTACATTTAATACAAATTTAAATAGCTTAAAAATATCCGTGGTGTACGCATTAAGTGGTATTAATTCATTACGTCGTTGTATTGTGGGTGAGCTACTAAAAAGGGGTGCTGATGATACATATACCTTATGGTTGAAATGCGTATATACCCTTGTCCGCTTTTTTAAGCTATTTAATTGTTCGAATCGGTAATAGGTACCTAGAAAGTGACTAACTCATCAACACACAAGTTGTTACGCCTTAAAGTAAGATTAATATACAATTTTCATTGAATCAATAGAAATACTTGAGGAACAGAATGCAATAAAGCATCATATGGGAAAACATCGTTTTAAGAGAATTTTATTCCATTATGTATTTGCCTGTAGAAATTACAGAATATCGCCCTTGATATTATTATTTAGTGAGTTAACATTGAAAACAGCAGGTTCATGCAACATAGAAGAAGAAGAAGAAATATAACCTGATATTTTACAAAATTATCTATGTGGGAATTTTATTCAGTAAATAACATTGATAGGTTTAAATTTGGGTGGTGAAATATAAGGTTTATCTAATTGATTTGATATTTAAAGAATTTATACAGGTAATTAATATTTAGGCTGATGGAAAGTGAGAGTGATAATGATATTGTAAAATCAGATTACGAAGTAGACGATGAGAAGCATTCAGAATTAGTACAAAACATAGTTCAATTAACAAAAAGACATCCAATTTTAAAACCAACAAGAACTGAACCGTCAATAGAAATATCTGAATTTCATTGGGTTCATCCGACAACATGTGAAAGAAACTTGTTAGATCTATGTAGTATGGTATCTAGTTTACAAAAAACTAAATCAAAACTAATAACCAAAGATGTACTTGACATATTAGAAGATTCGGATACTAGAGTTTTAGATGTGCCATTGCATGCCGTTGCTGCTGATCGAATTCAAAGAAAAGTAGCTTATAAAGAAACAGTCGATCATTTAAATCAGTGGGAATCAATTATTGAAGCAAATAAAGTGAAGCCAACTTTAATATTTTCTACGCCGGAGATTAAAAAGAAGAAAGCGTCTTGTGAAAATTTTCGAGTAAAATCGGCTTTAAGTAATAAATTTAATGTAATCCTAAAATTGTTTTATAAAACCTATATATCTAAATTTATATTCAGATTTAGAATTGGAGGCATTGGAACGAGGCGAAATTGGCGGTAATAATAATGAAGATGATATCATTAAGTTGGATGAGGATGAAAACGAATCAGACATTGAGAAATTTCCATTGACAAAAGAGGAAATGTTAGAAAAACGGGAAGAAGCTTCTCGATTACGTGCAAAGCGTGATTATTATGAAATGAAATTGCGCAGACAAAATAAAATTAAGAGCAAAAGTTACAGGTAAGACAATTTATTTCACTATTTTCAAGAATAATATTAATTATTCCTAAGCAAATACATTTATTGTTTTCATAAACAAATTTTACGTTTTTATTTTTTGAAGCAGTTATATGTTTACGTATTTCTTGTATAGTAGAATACTTATTGTCCTATTCACCGTTTTCTCTTTTAAATCAGTCTGCCGGCCCCAAATTTAAGCTTTAGCATTTTTTCATATCAATTTTGTTAACAAATGGCGGAAGTTTGAAAAATGATGAAGTGTGCTTTAAAAACCCCCAGAAAGACAAAAACTGTTACATTGAAGTGGTATTTCAAAAAATCGAAAGTAATCGCGGCAGAAATAAAACTAGAACCCCTGGTTAAAATGAAGTAAATAACCAGAGGCTTTAAGCCACATCTTCTCGAAGGCCAACATGGAGCAATCACAATAGAGGACAATAAATAAAAACAGTAGAAAGAATATAATTAATTTCTTTTCGAAGCTACCCAAAAAAATACGCCCACACAGGACTATCAGTAGCTCCTGATATGGGAGAACCTGGCTTAAAGCAATTGAAACATAATGATTGAAACGTTCTCCAGATTTTATTACATAAAATCTGGAGAACGGGTACGCAATACTGAGTATACAAACTTATATTTTGTTCCCATTTACCTAAAAATATTTTAAACGCAATGTTACAAATATCCCAAATTATAGCAAAATATTATTCCATTTAATACATGGAAGATTAAAAGCTTACATCTACCCTGAACTTTGTCACTTGTGTATATGTCAGGACTGCATTAAAACACATTAAACATTCGAATTAATCGAAAAATTAAGAGCATTTGACATACTGGAGCGTCTATGTTTCCTTGATCACCAAAAAGCTTTTAATGAAGTAAAATGAAGTTTATGCGGAATTATGGCAGATATGAGAATAGCATACCGCAACATCTTTACTGCTAGTTTATATAACTCCGCAGAAGCACAACAGTGACCACGAGCTAAACGACTATTTGGAGCGATTGTTTTAAACTATACAGAGGAGTACTGTAAGCAAGTGTTTTCTTTCCCACATTCTTCAATTTATACGAAGAGCTTGTAACATTCTTCAATTTATACGAATTTTAAAGCACGATGGTTTGTCAGATTAAGAGAATCTGTAATTGATTCAAAATTACTCGAAAAAGTAATGAGCATGCAGTATGGAATAGCAGTTTGATGCATGTTTAAATCAAAAGATAAATATTAAGCAATTCACAAACACATTAGACAACCCTTGGTGCATCATTATTCATAAAAAGAAGATAAACTATGAGACTCGTTGGGTTTAAAAAAATGCCTTTGCTGTACGATATTTTATATTTTGGGACCGATTTCACGCAACTGTTCTATACATCATCAGGCCCCTTGAACTATTTGCTTCTATATAAAACTCGTGAAAGATTTACAAAAAATGAGAACAGGTGAAAAAGGAATTTGATTGTTTAATATTAAATCTGTTATTAAAGGTAGATATCAAAAACTATATTTTTCAGAATTTTTCGTAAATTGTTTCCATAATAGCACAGTTTGATACTGACCGAATGTCTGGTTACTACAGTAATTATAAAATTTGTAGACGCATTCGGAAGAGAGAAAGAATCAAGAAACAGATGGAAGAGTTTGAAAAACTACAAAAAGATGATCCCGAAGCAGCTCTGGATAAATTAGATGATATTGAAAGAACCCGAACGGAGGAACGTATGACATTAAGACACGGAGGCGAAGGCAAATGGGCTCAATCCATGAAGTTTAGGGCAAAGTATAATAAAGAGGTGATTAATTACATTCAAGGAAAAATGTTATTTGTTCATAATAAGTTAGATAATAATTTCTATAAGGTTTTAATTTACATGTCTTACAGGCTCGGCAAGCATTAGCAGAGCAACTTACTCTAAGCAAAGAACTTCGCGAGAAAAACAAAACGGTTGAAAGTGATTCCGATAGTGATAGTGGTAAAGAATTTCAAAATGAACCATTATCAAATAAAGATCAGAGTAATCCATGGTTTCAAAACAAGCCAATCACAAATCCTATTCAAAATGAAGTCGAAGTGTTTACAAATGACGTTCGCAATTATTTTGATAAATATTCTTATATGAAAAATTAAAGATTTTTTAATATCAATTTTGCAATTATTTACTCTATTTTATTAACCTCAATTAGCAATCGATTTGCTTCATAAGTGTTTCGGGAACAAACAATTTTTGTTGGATTTGGTTAGTATCAGTTTAGTTACTAAGTTATAAATTGTAAAATAATATCGTCCTTCTGAATTATGTTATGATAAGTATTTGGAATGAAGATCAATTAAAACAATCCGTTTCGGTATAGATTTATGCGCCTTTATCTAAGGTGTAATAAATTTCGTAGTCACAAAAAATAATTAAAATTTATTATAAGTACAATTAACTTCTTGCTTATATTTGTAAATACAGTAGACTCCAGCTTATCCGCGCGTCCCGCGAAAAGATTTAAAAAAATTCCTCAATAAAACTTTTTAAAAAGAGCCGACAAGGAAAATATATATGGCAATAAAGTTGAACTCAGCTCACCACTGAGAAGAGATTATATTGATAACCAATCAATAATAGGTGAAAGCGTTCTGTGTGATCAGAGGCGGCGTAAGGCGTGGGCGACGTGGGCCACAGCCCA
>WYDF02094505.1:0-10803 GCA_009867245.2 Adranes taylori | reverse complement strand
TTTATTAGATTTTTACAAAATGTATCTTCCGAAAACTAAATATCCCCTGCTTCATAATCACGCCTTATTCATGGCATTGCTTTTTGGAAGTACCTATATTTGTGAACAACGTTTTTCGAAGATGAAATTTACGAAGGGAAAATTAAGAACAAGCCTATCCAATGAACATCTCGAAAATTCTTTAAGAATTGATACAAGCTCCATCATACCCGACATTGATTTATTGATTTCAAAAAGTCTGTCAAAGTTCCCAGTAAAAATTAATTAATATTTTTTTAATAAAAAGTTTCATTTAAGTAAGCAATTTTGCAGTTTTTTTGACAATAAATATTGCAATTATTAATTATTATGGTGGTTTTTTATTATCCAGATTTTATCGGTTGTAATAACAGTTACAAAATAATGGTAATAAAGGTTGCCAAAAAATATACTTGTTTATGTAGCCCAATTTTTTTTGGCAAAATTGTATATGGCCCAAAGGGTCAAACGGGTTGGGCACCCCTGCTCTAGAACGTACTTTCGTAAAATTTAGCGTACACTATTTCTCTTCTACCCTATTCTGCTTTATCGTACGCTCAGTGCCGGATTTAACTACTATGCCACTGTAAGCACTAAAAAAGTTGCCGCCTTTTTATATACTTGACATATTATTTTTGTTGAAAGAACAACTTGCATACGCTCTATATTATTTTTAGTATATTTTATTTTTATAAACTGTCTAATTTCTCGTTTTTCTTTGGTTAAATAAAAAGAAAACCCACTGATAAAATATTATAATTTGTACATAAGAAAAATATTTATATGGTATATTATAGACTTAGGCATTAGAAATTTGAAGCCCCTAAAAAATTGTCGCTGTAAGCAAGTGTCTACAGTGTTTACTGGGAAATCCAACACTGCGTAAGCTATCCAGAAAAATTAACAATGTAAGTTATTCTTCTTCTTTTTATATTTATTTACCGTCGGCGTCAATGTAAGTTATTTAACACATCTAAGTGGCCATAAATAATGTTTGTGAACTAGATCGAATCACTCCGGACTACACGTTTTCATAAACATGCGTTTGTTATAACACTAACTGTTCGAACATTTGAGTAGGTATAATATGGCACGTTAATATAAATATAGAGGGCTTATTATATACTTATCCATTACACCGAAACACTCTAGGATTACTTTAGACTACCCTCGACTTACTTTCAATTGCTCTGACAGTCCGACACTCCTTATATTAAAGGAAGATATTAAACACACCTTTATGGTCTCACTAGCGCGTTTCACGTAAACTGCTTTGACGATTTTGATTTGTCGATGTCAGTTTGACTCAGATTCAAATATATGCAAGCGGTAACGTTGAACAAGTGCAAAGTTTAGCTTTAACGCAGGAAACGTCATTACTTATGTTTAAATTTATAAAAGTTAAAACTCAATTAAATCCTCTTAAAATATATAAAACGTAAATATAACAATGAAATGACAATAATACAAATTATGTCACAGCACTATCATTAGAACTACCTAAATTCCAAAACATGTATGAAAAAATGTTCCTAGAATTTGAGTCTACAATGAGGTCGTTAAAATTTCACATAATTGAAAGTTATAGGACAATATAAAACAGATTTGCACTATTAAGGTTGTTGTTACTTTGACAACTACGCCAGCGCAGTTACTGCTTGAAGTTATTTGCGCAAGAATAAGGAAGTGCTTTATTCTTACCTTATTTGTCTTTGGCAAGTTTCGTTCAGCTTCGAATAATATTTTCAACTGTTCTAACCTCTTTTACTATTATGTTAAAGCAAATATAAACTTAATTTGTAGTTTTTAACTGGTAAATATACAATGGAAAACAGTCATACTAATACATTAACTCGAATACAATTTACTTACAATGATGATATTGCATTACTAAGAGAAACATTATCTAATAATCCAATAAGTAATCCTAATGCATGGTAAATTATAGAAAAGAATTTAGAAAACATAACAGGAAAAAGAGTTTTCATTAGAACAATGAAAATTCCATATCAATGTCATTTATATCGCCTAAAACAGCAACTTCCAAAGTACGATCCATAATTATATAATAAAATTATTTTAGGTTATAAATAACGTAACACCTTTTAACACAGCCATGTCAAATTAAATTCGATAGTTTAGTACCTCTTATTTTGACAAGACTAAGGGCGACGCAGTATTCAGATAACGTGCGCCCTAATAGTGCATGACAGTATACTAAATGGCAATAACTCTCTAATTATTTCGCGCTGATCCTAAACGCGCTTGTGAGGATTTACCATAACGCAACGAAAGTTTTGTCGTTTCTCAACTGCCATTGGTTTCTATATGATTAAAGGTGTGTCGGAACAACACTACGTAAAAAATTGTAAAAAATAATTAATTTATATATTTTAACGATCATATAATAATATTCCTTTAATATTTTTGATTTCTGTTTAAAGAGTTTGTCCGTGAGCACCATACGTGACGTTTCGCGAAGATGGGGCGGGCTCCATTTTGACTTTATTTTTATTACGCTTTAAAATTGATTAATCTTTAAATATGCTAATGATTATAATAATATTCGTGATTACTGTTTAAAAGTGTGTTTTTTGTTAATGTTATTACATTTCTTTAATGTTTTTATGAACCTCGTGGTAATTGTGTCTATTTTTAAAACCTTTTATACGTCTCGTGTTTCAGACATACTTTTTGTTTTTCGTTAATGCCGTTATATTCATTTAATCCTTTTATGAACCTCGTGGTTCTAACATTAAATGTTTTTTTTTATAAGTAGACGATATGCCCGTTGATGGCGAAAATATGCCGACTTTACATAGTATATAAAGAAGAAGGAAACAATACTTTCAACCTTGCATACAAGAATCTAGTGGGCGCCGTAGCGTATTGGTAAGATGCATGACTAGCAATCCAGGCGTCTACGGTTCAAGCCTTAGCTTGGCCCAGTCTTTATACGAGGCCACTCGGTCATATGGTCACTTAGGAAGGAAACAGTGGCGTATCTTGCAAATCTATAGGGGCCGATGTAAAACTTCGGTCCAGTGTGTACGGGTTGGTACGCACTATAAATGTTCCCGCACGAGTTAGTCAATAAAGGTCGTTCACGGTAAAATTATCCGGCATCCTTCCTGTCGGCTGTAGTGAGGTAGGTTGGAAATAGGCCCACAGTGAAACAATATAAAGACAAGTTAAGAATCATTGCCTAAGCCAGAGGTTTAAAAGTAGTCGACCACGCCAATCCCAAAGAGCAAGCCTGGTATCCGACCCACTATACAAACTTTACAAACTATTATGATGATTTGTATTGATACGTTTTATGTTGGTGAAAATGAAAAACCCTAATAGAAAGTTAGCAGATATACATGTTTGCATGTTATTGCAGAAATATGAATACTCCTGCAATTTTAGGCTTCGTGCAACGAAATGAGCGAATATTGTGCAAGTAATTGCATATATGAAAACCCCAGTTAAGGCTTGCTTTAAATAGAACTATTATTAGTTTCTAAAACTTCGCATATCATTTCTGGTTTTTGCCATATTCGCAGAAAACATTTTTGTGCGAGGTAATTTCAAATTAAGCTGACCAAATATGTATACATGTCTCGAACTGTGCCGCAAGTAATGGTGCAGTTACCATTGGGATCATCAGTTTGAAAGGATATCTACTTCTAAGTATCTTGGCTCCGTTATCACTAAGAACAACAACACAGTTTGAAATAAAAGAGCGCATCAAAGCAGGAAACAAAGCATAGTTCTTCCTAGAGAAGTCTTCTGGGACACATCCTCTGGGACCGGCAAACGGAATTAGTCCCATCGCGATATCTTCAATAAAACGCGACCTTGCTTGTTAAAAATCTACCAAACTTTTAACATAGAACATACTTATATTGTATAGCCTGTCTAAACCTCTTGATTTTACTTAAACCACTTTTCTTAGGTAAATGATTAATAATGTGTAGTGGTCTCTTTAAAAGAGGACTTGGATCAATTTTGAAAACGGCATATGTCATTTTAAAAACAATATGTGTAAGTTTGAAAAATACATATATTTGAAAACTATATTTTTGAAACGGCGTGATCGGGAGGAGATAAACGAAATGAGATGTGATTGTGAGACATGAATGAAAGAGTACATGCGAACTATCAATGGAATGATAGGGAAGGTGGTATTAAATGGTGAAATGACAATGATTAGGGGGAACTGGAGTGCCAGGTCAGGAGATAAAGAAAGGATACTCGTAAGAGGAGATGGTGAAGAACAGAAGAAAATGTATCTGGCTACCATACTACGCATGGGAAAAGTTGTTGATATGTTGGAAGAATTGACTGTGGTGGATGGATTTAAGAATGGAGACAACTGGAGAAATCACATTTGAGGGTCCTCGTGAGAGGTCGGAAATTGATTTTATAATAATGAATAGCGAAGCAATTGAACGTGTTGGATAGAATTGCCACCGACCATTTTGTTTTGAAAGTGAAAAATGCTCAAAGCAGGGGAAGCGAGAGAAGGAGAGTGACGAAGTAGAAATTGAAGCAGGTAGGGCATAATATATGACACAACTTTGTTACATAACATATGCAGCCTTTCATTATCTTTCATATGCCTTTCAGCAAACTTGCACTA
The DNA here is from genome assembly GCA_009867245.2 of Adranes taylori. Taxonomy (NCBI): domain Eukaryota; kingdom Metazoa; phylum Arthropoda; class Insecta; order Coleoptera; family Staphylinidae; genus Adranes; species Adranes taylori. The sequence continues at coordinate 6,158 of WYDF02094505.1, read as the reverse complement.
AAAGGATTGGAAAGAAAACTGCAGGATGTAGAAGACAAGTTACGTGGAGTTATATTGAAGGCCATTACGAAAATAACGTAATATGCCAATGATGCCGTACTCCACACTGTTTATAAACTTGAATGTCTCTTAAATCGTGTACTAAGCCACTCATCACAGAGTTATAGTAGACATAATTTACGAAGGCCATTCGAGCGAATGTTAAATAGATTGAGAGAAAGAATTCAGTGACCTACCTTAGCAGTTGCATCAATGTAGAAATAGGGTGAAATTTCAATAGCAAGAGCAGTCTTTACTTTATACAAAAGGTGGCGATATCGATATATAATGAAAGATCAGAAGATTGAAATACAATTTTTTCTTGGTGCAGCTGTATGGCATGAGAAATAGCATGTGACAAATGCTATCAGAAAAAAAGGAGAACATAAGCAATATGAGTTGAAAGCTCTTCTACTTTGAGCATATTAAGAGAGACCCTTAAAAGTACCTCTTAATAGAGACCTCTTAACACAAGACATAAAATACTGGAAGAGTTTGAGACCATTATGCGTCGAAACGGATTTCCTCTTTAGAACTTCAGTATGATGGCTAACGTTGCTAAGCGGGCCGAATGGAAGATTTATTAACTACAAATTTAATTTGTTAGATTTGTTTTACTAATTACCATTTATGAAGTAAAAGGAATAAAACATTTTAGATGTTATATAATATATAAAAATAGTATATTTTCAATATATTATCTATGAATAATTATTTGCAAACAATAAAACAATAAGACTTAATATTTATTTAGTATCAATTGTTTAAAAATATATACACAAAACCTGGAGGAATGCAATGAATTAAACAATCACTAGTCAGTCATTTTAACAATAACAGAGTCGGAGCTGCTTTCAACCCCACTTAATGTGAGAAAAGCCTGCTGTTCAGTTGAAATCTTGAGAGCTGACACTTCACTATCACTACTAAGTAATTGTTGTTCATTCGGATAACAATTTTCTTTACTATTAATAGGTTCTGAACTTTTATTGCTTACACCAGCAATTGGCGTTGAAGTTCTTTGTCTAATATCACCTAATATACTGGACAATTCCAAATCGTTTTGAAACGAAGACGTGTTCGTTTTACTCGTAGAAGATATTGGTGTGGAACTTGGACGAAGTTTCTTAGAGGAAGTTTTCATGCTCGAAGAATTTTCGGATAAGCTACTAGCATCAGGGATTGTATTCAAGCTACTCGCACTTGAAGATTTTCGGTCCAATGCTTCTTTAGTTTTACGCAGTGTTGCAATGGCCCAAGCCATTCCCATACTTTTCAACATTTTTTCCACATCAACATCGGATTTATCTGTTGAACTATCTGTGGTTAGTTCTTGTATTTTAGCTGTTAATGGTCCAAGAGGTAATATTGACCAACGACGATCTGTAGGAGTTTTTGTACTTGACGAATCGGATATTAGATCGGGTAGACTTTCTCCAGTACTAGGTTTCGTACTCGTTGACGATGATTTATCAGGTTTATCAATCTGATCTTTCAAATGCAAAGATTCGTTGCTTTTGCCAATCTTACTGGGTGTAGATTTGTTGCTTTTCTTACTGGGTGTACTTTTGTTGCTTTTTTTACTGGGTGTACTTTTGTTGCTTTCTGGACTTTTAGTTCTATTTCTACTATCAGCTTCAATGATTGTCGATAACTCATGCGGCACTGTATTTATGTTACCGTTGAGACGTTTTGCTATGCTAAGACCTTTTGATGGTGGTGGTCTTCTATGCTGTACATTTTGTTCTTGCTTGTCCATAATCGGTAATTTAGGTAGTTTCGGAATTCCTGAGAATATAGGTTGTTGATTCTGTTCCTCGGTTTCTGGTTCCTTGTCCATTAAAGTATAATATCTATTAATCAAATCGGTTTCTTCTACTCTTTTGCTCAAGTCAGAATCGATATTAATCTCTAATAGTTGACGTGTAAGAGCTTCCTGCTCGGGACTGATTGCTTTGTTCCTGGATGCTATTGCATCTGTTGTCATTGATTCTTGTGGTAAAGTCATATATTGAGTACTATTGTTTTCTTTATCGCTACCACTGCTAATATTTTCCGGACTTAACATTTGTTGCTTTTCTATACGCACTTTTTGAATCATTTCTTCTAAATTAGTGATACGCTTCATACAGACATCAGCCATTTGATCGTATTTATCAACAACCTAATGAAAGTAAAAATGTTAAAAAAAATTCCTTGACTTTAAAATGTTATTTTGCATTTGAAGTAAATTTAAAATAATACCCATTAGCCTATAGACCGAATTTAAAACTTACCGAAGGATATTTTGCTTTAGAATATTCTTCTAGCGAAAGAGATCTAGCATCCGTTGTCGTTCGTTTACTGGTACTACTAACAGTGCCACTATTAATTGATCGGGATGATGAACTCAAACTTTTTAATGTTGTAGAAACTGCGGCCGATGTAGCGGTTGAATTTTTAAGACTATCGGCTATGTCATTTACATCTAGATTGAAAAATCTCAACACATTCTTCAACTGTTCCGTGGGATTGTTTGTTTCAGAATTAATTATGCTCGAATTTGGTGTTGATACTTCGCTTACCGAGGTGACCTATAATCCAATATATTATTTATGAGACTACTGTAGAAGGAATAATTCTAATTTAACAAACAGAAGTAAATTACATGACGTTAGTTCGTATTTTATAATTTGTTCATGTAATTCATATGTGTTAGAATTGTTTTTATACTTGTTGACTATAAAGCTAAATTCTTTGATAATTATTGTTTTATAAAAATTATTTTATTTGAGCAATAGAATTACAATAATAACGAGATAGATAGACAATAAATAATGGGTAATGCCAAGAGATAGTAAGCTGTATCTACTACAAAGAACATGTACTACCCACTACTACTTAACATAAGTAGATAACCAGAAAGAAGTCGGAAAGTACTAGATACGAATGAAATAATAAAGAAGAAATGAAAAACAAATCAAGAAAGAATTTCAAAGAAAATAATTCAGACAAGAAAAATTCCGAAGGCAACAAGAAAGGGACGACAGATGAAATCTTGATATGCTGACAACGGGAAGACGCAAAAAATAGCGATGTAGACAAATAGAAACAGTTAACAGAAAGAAAATAAAATATGCTCGACCGAATGGCACAGAAAATCTGGTGTAGGGGAAAGTAGTGGAACATAGAACACAGAAGTCGAAACGGGAAAAACTCTATCTGATTTTGAGAATTGAAAAATAGAAGAATGGAAAAGTTCCTGCTCCGGATGGTATTATCTTAGAAATACTAAAACTTTTGTGAGAAGAAAAAACAAGTTCTAGAAGACTGTATTGTTGAGACTCAGTATGCATTCCAAAAAAGCTTGGGCACGCATAGAGCACACTCTTTGGGATTAAAGTGCTTATTCGAAGAACTTGAATTCAATGTGTACGCATGCCTCATAAATTTCAGTACAGTGAATCATGACAAACTTTCCTAAATCTTAAGAAAAACCCGGAACTGACGATAAATATGTGAACATAACAGAAGTTTTGTAATTTAAGTGATGTAATTTAGATTTTTTTGTATGCGAATCTTATGCCAAAAAAGGTGTTTAGTATTATTAATTTATACGACCAATTCTCATTTCTAACAAACAGGCGGTTGGTGAGTTAATCGTCTTTCAAATGTTACGACCATCCGCGTTTTTAAGACATTTGTTATAATTAAAAATTGTAATGATAGTTTCCTTGTTGCTATTATGTACCTATGACAATTAAAATCCGTGTTATGTGCTTTATCAGAAAAATAGCACTATAGATTCTATTTACTCTCGATACATTTCATTTCGTTTGCACTATAACTCATTACAAGATTGTAAGACGTAACGGCCTTGTATACAAGAAACATCATTGTCAAAAAATGTGAGACTAGTCTACGGTATTAATTTGAATTATTCTTAATATACCTTTATAATCTGATCTTAATCAAATTTAATGTAGTCAATTAGAGAATAAAAACAAAACTAAATACAATAAATGGAAGTTATTGTGAGAGATTTCCATTTCTTGAATAAAAGTATATATGCTAAGAATTTGGACATAATTTCAATAAATAAAACACGTTCATAAATTTTATCAGTAATAGAAGTAGCTAAAATTGGATCGACATGTTTCAAAAGGGCAACCTTGTTATATGCAAGTTGTAAGAAAGGTGATGTTAGACTTTCTTTGTTTTGGAGAAACAGAAATATACAAAGGTTGTAACAAAGCATGTAATTTGAAATAAATTAAATAGATCAAATACATAAATTACGCAAACATCCAGCACTGGAAAAACCAATAAATAAATTTGAACGTAAATTCTATTGTGATACGAGCGCGTTTTCGTTCGTGCACCGCCTGCTTACACGCCTAAAATAGATGATGTGTCCATATATGATGTGTGTTGTATGGAAGCAGGGTTTATGCTGTGCTGGTAACAGCGTCCGCTGATAATTAATTTATGCGTTGTCTTGCCTTTTTGCTGCTACACTGTAATATGTAAGAGACGCGTCGAGAACAAAATGATGTGTCTGACTGTGCATTGCTACTGCTGGACTGACTGTTTATACTGGAACATGAGTACCGCGGAGAGGTGGATTGTATGTGGTGGCGTACGCCGCCACACAGGGTGGCATTAATACCGAGATTTGCATAGAATTATGTGTGGAGACTGTATCAGGTAGTAAATGACGTGTGGTTGGTTAGGCGCTGGCCCATACACAGAGCCGAGACAGTAACCAGTAGCAGTACAACGACAGCCTCCAGCAATTTAACGCTTTTGGTAAGCGATTTTTACATCGCTTAGCTTTGTTTCTCTTTCTACTTCATCACCAACATATTTCTTATACAACTAGGGTGTATACTTGTAGCCAGTGCACATCACGGTTAGTTGTAGTTACTCGGCAACATTAACAGTAGCGCGCATCGCGTTGATATGCACCGGTAGTGCTTCCTTTCCACACCACTTACTAGAGTGTATAATTCTAACATGTGCGCATCGGGGTTAGTTTTAGTCACTCGACAACATTTACACCAGCGCGCATCGCTGGATGTTACGCGTCATAGTAATACTTTCCGGACCACCTACTGGAATGTATACTTCTAACTCGTACGCATCGGCGTTAGTTGTAGTCTAGTGCGCATCGTGGTGTTACGCGCCTGTAGCAGTCTCCTAGCATACCTACCTTTTTCGTTATTCATATCGGGTAATTACATATATTCCCGCTTTATCGTTGTATTATTGACTATTTGTACATGCTTTTCGCATTATTAATGTTTTATTATTTTCTCACCGCACATTTGAATTGCTTTACATGCTCCGCTTTTATTTTGTTTTATAATTATTATTATCATACATTTATACTATTTTAAATGCACTGCTTACCTATATTGATTTCTTTATGATAGAATCACTATTGTTTATTTGCTAACCGCCATTGTTGCGTCATTAATTTAACTTGACATTCAATTGTGCGTATATATTTCTTTCTTTATTTATATTGTCTAAACGACCACTAGACGTTATTTTGTTAAATCGTTAGTGCTGTTTTATTAATTAACAGAATATTTTTCAGCTGCCCACAAGAACAGGATCACCTGAACTATTCACGTACTCGTAGCTGCCCATGCCCTCAGTAAGTCCACTGAGGGCAGGTGGAATAAAAAGAGCGATTCCAACGTGCGGTCTAACGTTAAACTGAGCTGGCGCCCGAAAATTTATATTTCCGAAGATTGTTATATTCTGTAATAATATATTTGTTTGCGACATCTGTGACAGTCGCTAGAGGGCTCTCCGTTAGCAGCGTCGCGAGCGAGAATCTATCACAAGGTTATAGTCACAAATAAGGAAATAACAGATTACACTTTTTGAAAATGATGGAATGCCCTGGTGAAATATGTCCCTACCATCTTCATAACTCGTATCACTGATAATAAAATCATTTGTAAGCTTTGACCAATAAAATAAATTGTCTTGTACCTATTACTTACTACTATTAATTCATACATGAATCTTTATTTAAAATTTTATCACATTGTTAGCGATAATGTTTCTTGTAAATTGGTGATTGGGAATAAGTTATATTTCTGAAGTTATCTATAATTCCATACTTT
>WYDF02094494.1:0-10803 GCA_009867245.2 Adranes taylori | reverse complement strand
AATAATTGAGTATGTTTTTTCATTGGCAGCAACTCCATCCAATATTCTTATAAGATTTAAAACCTGAGGGATTTTCCCATTCAATCGGAACATATTTCAAGAGAACGATTTCATGCTGTCGTCTGTCACAGATAGACCACTAATTCCGGTTCTTCATAAAACTGGCCCTAATGTATTGACTCCATTTGATACCACTGGCCTTGATGATCCTGAATAGCCTTAATTTTCGTGCAATAACATCACAAGAGCAGTCTAATGTCAAAGCTGCCATTGCAACATCAAGCTACAAAGGAACTCATGGCTATCACTAGTTCTGGTCCAAATGGTTCAAGGAGTTCTCTGATAGTATTGCCGCAAATTTTAAACTGTCTACCAAAAGCTTCTCCGCGCCATTCGCAACTAACTGATAGAAGGAAATGTAAATCAGCAATTCTAACAGATACAACCGGGAAGGCCTATTTAGAGGAAAGAAAAAAGGAACAGGAAGAAGAACAAAGTATCGAAACATCATACTTCTCTTTTTTCACAAAAATTCTAATATTTCCTCAATAGATAATGTTAGAGAAAAGACATTATTTCTTTTTCAACTACAAGAAATACACTCAATGACGTACAAAAATGGCACCGGTATGCACTGTCTGGTATCCAACTTGACAGATACCACAATGACGAACACGCATTTCTGCAGCGTATTGTTGCCATTGATGAGAGTAGGCTCGAGCTTATGAGCCTTAATGAAGGCGTCAATCTAATGAATGGCATCACCAAGGTTCGAAACGTTCTCAGAAGTTTCGTCAGGAACCCAGTCGGGTGCAGGTTATGTTAATTGTGGCATACATGTTCGAGGGTGTCATTCTTACACCTGCTGTGCCTCAAGGACAAACTGTCAACGCAGACTACTATTGCGGATTTCTGCAGCATATTCTGTGCCCGGCTGTACGGGGCAAACGTCCACGTTTATTGCGGGAGAATCTCCCTATCATATTGCATAACAATGCTAGATGTCATGTTGAACAACCTGTAAATGATCTTCTGCGACTATAGTCTTGGAAGGTGTTGGAGCACCATCCGTACTCACCTTACATGAGTCCTTCTGACTATGACCTGATTTGCTGACTTGCCGTCTGTGATTCGAGCAGTAGGGCGCTCTGTTGCTGACATCAAGAAACAAAATGTTGCCAACGGTATCCTAGGCTTCCTAGGATCTAGGAATGGCAAGATGTTGCTGAAGGCAATATGTTGACAGATGTTGTCGAAGGAATGTAAAGTCATTTTGCTTGTACGTTCATTAAAAACTGTTTTCCTGGTATGTTGTCACTACATTATTTACAGCTCTCGTATAATTTTTTATAGCGTAATATATTTTTTGTTCTTATTAGAATAAAAAAAATAGTGGTTTTGATAAAATATCAAAACGATTGCAACATATATGGCTCTTTACTTTGGAGAAATGGAGGCGTGTCTACCTAACGATGAAGACGACATCCGAGATGGCGGAAGGAAATCCAAAGACAATTTAGAATATGACTTTAGCCATTCTTGATCAGAATATGAGTAAAATTCTGATGAAGAGGAGCATCATGAGTGCAATGATAAAACGCCTCATCATAATGATGATTCAAGTGAGACAACGAAACTCCAAGTCAGAAATGACGTAAAAAAGCTCTAAGCTATAACAAAGAAGATACTCTGTTACCAACAACAAAACGCAAGTAAGTAGTTCTCCAAGTGAAGATCCAGCTAACGTACACACAGCAGCTACAGAAAACAGTGAAATCGGTTCCGACGAATTGCGAGGAAGGTATTGCTAAAAAGACAGATAAAACTTCAGTGAGTCATTAAGGCAAAAATGGCCACAATTACACCCACAATTAGTCTGATAGTTACATCACAATCGATGAACATCTAATCGGTTTAGAAACCGATGTCCTTTTAGAAGTTACATTCCAAGTAAACTGGTTAAGTACGGAATAAAAATTGTTACGTGTTGCAATGTGCGAACGAAGTATATGTGTGATGTTAGCCCGTATCTTAGAAAGCATACAAATATTAATCGGTTATCTAATGAGTATTACATAAAATAATTGACGAACCGTAATCATCACAATGGATAACTGGTTCACCTCTGTTTGCCTAGCTGATCAATTTTTAGATCCTCCTTACAACTTAACAATATTGGAACCTTACGATAGAACTAACGAGAAATTGTTCCAGAAATGCTAGCTCTACAAAATTGTATTGTGGGCAGTTCACGCTTTTGTTCCGATAAAGAAAAACTTGCAAAACCGCAAACATACAAGCGTTTAATAAAAACGAAAAAAAAATAATTAAAGCGTTCTTCTGTTGTCGACAATGGTCAAGAGTGAATCTATTTGTCCAGATACCCAAAACCCCGAAATAATAAAATTTTATAACCATACGAGTGGATATATTCGACCAAATGTGTAGAAACATGAATTTTGGAAGAAAAACTCGACGATGACATATATCCATCTTTTACGGCATGCTGAACCTGGTGTGTATTTATTTATGGATCACCTTGCATCAGAATTTAAAACGAAACGGACATCCCCTGATGAGCAGAAAATCATTCATGCTTGAGCTTCATCAGCAATTTAGCAAACCTTGGCTAGAACCTTGTTATAGTTGGCCAACTTTACAGCGATCAGTTCGACTGCTTATTCGTGATAACTCGATATTCCCGTTTCCGAAGGTGAACATGAACCTATTCCATCAAATCGCTTGTAACTCCGCAAATTAACTTTCATATTTCTGAATGTATATTATTATGTTTCTTTATGTACAGTGTAAAATTTTTTGTATAAATAAGAATTAAAAATAAAGTTTACTGGAAATCCACGAATTCTAGATCAATTTTCTCCTCGCACCGGCCAATGCACCATAGTCTTATACTACATTAATTGTAATGTATGTAATATTGGCGAATGCTTGGGACGATTCATGTTGCATTCATCATTCTTCTTACATTCTTTTGATAGAATTGCTTCGATTGCTTCGAGGTCGATTTGCGGGTACTCTTAACTCAATTTGTTCAGTTCACAAGCCCGTTCCAGGCCCGTCTCCAGCGATGACGCAGTTTGACAGCTGTCATTTGAAAAATCAATATGGCTGTTGAAATTAGTCAATACTACATAGAATAGCTACTTCGTATAGAAAAATCTGAGTACCCCTGCACCTAATCAGTGTCCGTCTCTGTGCAACATGTCTGGCCCAAGTGACATGATCGATTTAAATGGAGCTTTAACTATAAACAATTAAGTCATCTTCATTTGACTAAAACCAAATGACTTAAAAGTAATTTAACCAGATGAATTGTATCAATATGACTACTCATCCGATTTTAGTCAAATAAAGATTTATTTAAAATAGGACAAAGAAATAAAAACTAAATGTAACTAAGTCCTCATTTCCTTTAAAACCAATTGATTTAAAAGTGATTTAACCAAATTAACTGTATCAATATAACGTCTCATCCGATTTTAGTATAATAAAGATTTATCTACAGTTCTCCCCTTTTTAAAGTTGAAGTTGTAAAATTTACGAATGGTAAGTATTTACGTCATATTAGTTACGTATTATGTACGTATCATATAATATAAGGTTAGTATTTTAGGGTTATTTTATCGAAGAGAAAGGTTACTAAGGACCGGCAGTATTAATGCCTTAGCTTGTCTACAGCTGTGCGTCTATGTAAATAGATTGAGCTTAACCTAAACAGCTATTGATCTTACTAAATAAAAAGTTTAGAATATAGTATAATATCCATATGAAAGGTGGGATTTCGGACCCGTCCACAATTTGTTTCTAATAGAGCAATTGCCGTATCTTGTCTACCTAATTTTCATGTTTTAGATATTTTCTTACATTTAGTTATCGTATCAAAATAAATAAATAATATTTATGTACTAGTACTTAAAATTTATTCTGAACGTATTGCACTAAATTTGAACTACTTTTTATTTATTTTATAGTTGCAATAAACCAGATGCTAGAAATGATTACAATAATAAACAGTTTAAAATAACATGTGCCCTCGAGTGATTCAAACTACTTGTTGACTTAATCGTCTTGCGTTGAACATAAATTCTCTGACAAGTATTTAAATAGAGCTTACATTAAAGATGTTTTATTGTAACGAATTATTAAGGACATCAACATTTTAAATATGCGTTTAAAGTATTTAGCATATAAAATGGAGTTTAAGTTTCAAAATATAAAATTTAACTTCGAAAGCCAGGTTATTTATTATACTAAATAACTTGGTTTCTACAACACTTGGAGAAATAAAATTGGTAAATAGCAGTTTCAAGAGTTGAATAAGCTAAGCCTATGTTAAGCAAAAAATTAATCTTTCTAATTTTTTTTTGTGGGACATAGAGAGAAAGCTCAAGTGGCCTTTCTGACACCGGAAGCTACCGTGGAAACACTTACATATACTTCACGGTAGTCCCGTTCAAATGTTTTGTCTTACTCGTCCATGCCAAGTGCATTAAGATTCTCTCGGATTAGGGGTTCAGGCGACGTGTTTCCTTATCTTGTTTGTGCGCTAATTATCTATGCCTCTTTTAGGTTATTATGTTAATCTTTCCATTTATGTACTAGAAGCTATTTGTTGTAGCGCCGTTCTTATGAATATGTCTACTGTGTTCCAAATTCTCTTTGTTTCTGGCTAAATGATGTCGTTCCTTAGAAGCTATTTTACAAAACCTTTTTGTGATTCCACGTTATGCAGTTGAAAATTGTACGTCATCACACAGACCAATCTCGTCTCTAGGTATTTGCCAAAGTAGGCATGCCCAGTTAACATTTGTGCAAGGGAGAAGTTTATATGACCGTGCTTCCTATGCGCACAACAATGTTCAGCGCTTAAATAGATTATTGCGCGTTAAGCAGATGGTGATACCGCATGTAGCAATATACTCTCTGTGACTTTGTAAAAAACTTTCTTTTCCTAGGTTTTAAGTGCTCCTGTTCTAGACATTAGCCGAGTTAGTTGAAATTTTTTCTGAAGCTCTACCTGCTACATCGTGTAGATGGGTTGAGAACCAAAACTGTTTCTGAACCTTTGGTTGCCGTAGTATTTAATTTGGCACATTTAGTTCAATTGGGGTCGGTTTTTAATAGGGATTGTCTAGTTTGAGCAAAGAGGGTGAGTTGCCATACCGTCTAGCCCGATCTACAGCCCAACCCGCACTCATCCTTAATTAAGAAAATAATCAACTGATTCCGGCGATCTGGTAACCCTGGCAATACAGTAGCAAACAGATTTCAAATCTTAGCCGACTTACCTTGATACTACCTTTCTAAATGTAAATTACAGCTTCACAAGTTTCCATAACTGTGGTCCGTGGTACATAACACCGCTGAAATTTTGAAATCTTGAAAATTTCTGCCATTGGCTAGGTAACGCAGAGAATTTTTGTTCAACTGTCATAGCTTTTCTCATGTTGGTAACCTATTTCTTTATTAAAGGATCAACCATAGCCTCTACGTTATGGAATGTGCCTATATCCTTTCGAAAATTATTACAATAGTCTGTCTCGTCACTAAAGGGAATTTCTCTCAGCAAACTCACATGAGAATAATGATCCCTTTGTTTGACCCAACGTTTACAATGAACCAAACGTTTATTCCCAACAATAGTAAATTCACTGCACACATTTTCTTCTTATTCAGTATTATTTAATTTAATATTTAAAAAAATCTAGTTCAGTGAAACACGGCACAAGATTAGAATCGTAAATGAGCAGAAGAAATAACAACATATTGACAATAATATTGACCAATGTGCAGTTCCAGGCTGAAGAGGATGATAAATCCTAAAACCTTCTTTAAACAAACTCACCAATCTCCCAACAATATACAATCCCAACAGGGAGTGGAGTTTAGTGGGTAAAAATCCCACAGTTATTGGATGCATAACAGTTTAACAATATTAATTGACATGATCAATACTATTGACCGTGATGATTAAAAGTACTTTCTCAAGAAAAAAGTATGCAATAAAAGTAATAAGATCTAAGTAAGCTTAGTAATAAGTAAGAAGAAAAAAATTAATAAGATCTAAAGATGGTACATTTTATATTATTCTTAAAACAAAACACCTCTATAAACTTATTTTCCAATGGCGATTAGTTGTTGAAAGTGTTTGATGAGCCGCTTGTAATTTTATAAATGTGCAGAAAACTTAATTCATTTAAAAATGATAATTACAGAGCAGACGCCGGCTCTTCGTTATTATCTACCTTTCTACCTACTGCTATAATCTTGCATATTTTACAAAATGTGCTTAGAAGTAATAATATTTATTACAAGTTATAACTGGAAAACCAGTTATATAAGAAATTTTCTGTGTCTAATTTTTGCATAATTGAGGCAAATAACACCGTATTATATACCTACAGTGTTTTTATTTTCATCTTTTAAGTATATTTTGCTAAAACTTGACCAATAGAATATTCTAACAGCAATGAAGGTTACATACAATTAAAATATTACGTAATAATGAAGCCAAACTTGCAAAAGTATGTAACCCTATCAACATTTTGCTGACTAGAAAAATCTTAGGCAGGGTAGTATTACTAGAACTAATAAAAACAGTGACAATGACAACAAATGAACGAGATGAACCAAAAAAGGGACAACAAGCACATTAAAAAAACCAAACGTCAAAATACAATCAATTAGCAAAAGACACCGATTGACACAGCACAAATACAATTATACAATATAGAAATACAATTATAATTTAAATTAATACATTATGGATCACGTTATAAAATCAATATTCAAAAAGAATAAATATAATATGTGAATTACAAAAATGATGAGACGCTAATGTATATCATGTTTTATTAAAATGTTTTATGCGCTTTTTATGAGGTGTGAAACATCAAATCTACTATAGATATTCTTGCCATTTACTTTAAAGTAGGGTCCAACTTGCGTTGCACTCGAATCTGTAAAGATTGTACGCTTTTAGAAGCCCTGATCACATACTACATGTTTTTTAATATATGAATTTAAAACATAATGAGACGCCTATGGGTATCTTTCGGATGACATTCATGGCGTTTGTGCCATATATCGCATATATGATGTCACTAGGTTTCTTGCCATCTATCGGATTTAAAGTAAAGCTATGCTCTTATTGAAGTGTTGTACATAATTTACAGCTATGATCATCGAACACAGAATAAGCATAGCAGTAACATATGAACTAATAGTTGAAGTTAGAGCCGCCACATTGGGACACTGTGTTGTCAGCTGTTGTCTAAATTAACGTAAATCTTACATTATTTATTTATTATATTTGGTTCTTTAAACCGTGCTAATTAATTAAACTTTATTTTAAAGCAAAATTGAAGTTAATTAAAAAACAAATGTTACAAAACATAATTTTTCACAGGTAATTTATTATATTTTTGATAATGACAATAAAGTTTTACTTTTGATTTACTACTAAAAACTTCATGGTTTACTAATAAATTATTTTTTGTTTGGTGCGGAAATTGGATGTTAATAAAAGTATAATTTAAAGCAAGCTTTCGTTAAATATATTAACTTCGTCAGGCTACAAATTTTATGAATTATGATATAATATATAGATTTTTTGAATCATGTCTCTTTTTCATTGATTAATTTTGTATGGCAGGTGGTATTATGGTCAGTGTTTGGCTAGGCGATTTCATTTTGTATTTGGTTTATCAGGACAGATTGCGTCAATTTAAGTAAACTATACAGCGCATTAATAAAAGAAAATCGAATAACGACAAATAATAACCAAATACCATCAACTGAGCAACCTTATCAGATATACCAAATACAAAACGAAATCAGCTAGACAAACACTGACAATAATACCATGTGCCATACAACATTCAAAAAATCTATATATTATATCATAATTCATATATTTGTAGCCTGAAGAAGTTAATATATTTAACGAAAGCTTCCTTTAAATTATATTTTTATTTACTCCATTTTCCGCATCAAAATATATATGCATGTGTAGTTTGATATTACAACATTCTAAAATAATAACAATGACATAAAATATTAAGGTCATACTATATATAAAGGTCAATCAAAAGTACTTTAGAAATAGATCTCATATATTTACATTTATTCTAATCTATGGTATTAATTATACTTGTTACCTTTTCAGAAACAAATGATTGTAGAAAAAATCGATTTTAATATTTTTAAAAATTATTCTATTTTCCTTTATCAGCTGTTATTATCTGCTATATTCTCTAAGGCCATACTATATATAAAGGTCAATCAAAAGTACTTTAGAAATAGATCTCATATATTTACATTTATTCTAATATATGGTATTAATTATACTTGTTACCTTTTCAAAAACAAATGATTGTAGAAAAAATCGATTTTAATATTTTTAAAAATTATTCTATTTCCCTTTATCAGCTGTTATTATCTGCTATATTCTCTAAGGCTAAATTTGGAATCATATTAAAAGCACTTTACACATTTTTTATCGTATCAAAAATATTCACCAAATAGTAACAAAACAATATACGAATATATGTAACTAATAAAATAGTACAGATTAATGTTAATATTAAAATAATTATTTATTTAGTAGTGCACAGAAAAAAAAAGAATTAACCTAAGTAATTAATTACAAAAAGAAAATTGAAATTGATTGTCAATATAACGATACATGAAAATACCTTGGTGTTATAATAAATCTATGTTGACGGTTTTATAATAAGCAATCAAATTTACATTATAATTCATTCAGAATGCTTGAGAATGCAAAAAGCTGTTTCTCTCTCAACATGCCTAAGAGAAATCATTCATAAAACGCTTTTAACATGATATCAGTTACTAAAAGTGCTGGTTACCATAATTATAATGTATAAACATTTGTTACAAAACATTAAACTGTAATAAATAATGTTTTTCATGGTTTATTTAATAAATGACTGTAATTGTCAAATAAATAGAAAACAATTTTATGGCCACCTCTACTTCAATAACTGTCAATATTAATCGTTCAAAAGAACACGCCACCACATTGAATTTTATATTCAAAGATAATATGGTCGTGAAGTTAGTAATGTATAAACTGTGTTCCACTTATATACCAATCAATTTAGAACGAATACCAATGAAAATAAAATAGAGGTAGAAGATGCTTATAATTATAAGAATGACCACTCTCTTGTGGTTCTAGGTTCAGTAGAAGCGAAATATAAATTTTTGCTAAAATTATATAAATATAGGTGTGAACGGTCGAATGAGTGACGGCGGAGTGTTTCGCCAAAGTAATTTATTTATATGATTGGTATAAAATACCCTAAAAACACCTAATTTTAAACCTCTTCCTGGAAAAGAAAGCGCTGTGCCGTATGTTATACTGTGTGATGACGCATTCTCATTAATTGAAAGTATGTTAAAGTAAAGATTACTATAAAATCAATTTCAAAACAGCATTTAAAAACATTTATTAAAGTTTAATGTTATATAAACAAATCTTTATATGGAATGATGGTATATGCGCATTTAGACTTGATGAAACATTTTGAAATGATGAAACGCGCGAAAGAAAAGAGCTTCAAAGATATCATATACGCCTCTCTCTGCTCAAGGCAAAAATATCTTCAACTGACCCAACTCCCTTAATTTCTGGAATCATATGCATCGCTACTATTACACTACACTATAATTAAGATATTTGAAATACAAGTTTCAAAATTGCGCGGTCCAACCGGCGCTTTAAATTTAAATGATTCATTTATAATAATCATTAAAAATTTACTTGACTAAAATGTTTTACTTAGTTCAGCAATATCGCTTACACGGAAACAACAATCGATTATTAATAATAACTATTTATAGTTTATAATTATTTCAGTCATTTACGGCCTATCGAACTTAGAGCGTGACACCCGTTGTATCACACCTAAGATTTAAAATTTTACATAAACATTACAACTTTATTAAACAATTAACACTTTTATGAAAAAATGTTTGCTTGTTTGTTCCATGCTTATTTATAGTCGGCCTATTTTGGGTTATCACGTCGATCCTCTGCCATCGACGCTGAAATAGGTAGGGTACCACATAATTTAGTCTTCACCACCCTTTATTGATTAACTCGTAAAGAGATATTTATAGTGCGTGCCAACCCGCACACACTGAACCGAAGTTTTACATCTACCCCTATAGATGTGCATGATAAATTATAGTTACCTTCCCTCCTATAAGTACCGACATCGTTTCGTGTGTTGCCTAGATTCAAACAACAACGCAGAACATTGTCCACGCTGAGTATCGAAACCGAAACACTGCGGTGGAAGTCATGCATCTTATCCACATCGCTAACGAGTGTCTCATTGCAGTAAAATATTTTGTATCCATGACGTCATAATGAATATGCACCCGAAACTACACCACTATCTAGTAAAATATTTTCGATGCATGTGTTCTCGCTTATATAGTCTGGTAATAATTTTGTTTATAAGTGTAGATGTAGTCGTAGTGGTAACGTTTTGTGCTGTCGAGCTTGAGGTCTGGCTTCAAACCCTACACGCTGTGTTTTTTTTGTTTTTTAAAGTAGTTTATTTTATTTAATCTCTTACTTTACATCCCTAATCTTACGGTTAGAGTTATGTTAGGTTAGGTTATGTGATATTAATATGTTTATTTCCGGTTAGTTTAGTTCGTATTTATACCAACATGAAAAACAACAAGGCACACGGGGAAGATGAAATCTCAATCGAAGCCATAAAAATAGGGGGACAAAGATTACTA